>JADBJO010003371.1:399508-410470 GCA_016801955.1 Conus betulinus
GGTTTAAAAAAAAATCATATTTTCATCCCTCAGTGAACGCGATCGCTATGCCCATGTGGAATTATTATGCATTGACTTTAACGTACCGATGTCAGTATGAAATAACTTACGACACTTCATCCATGCACACCACGTGCACTTTGTGAATATTTTTCAAACGTCATGCATGACAATTTTGTAGCTAAGTCTGGGTTGTCATTTTCTACCTCATATACCTTCATTTTGGACGCTTTGTGTGAAACTGTCATTTTGATACCTCATACGTGCATAACATAATTGTTATAATATCCGGGTGAAATATCTCATACATGAACATCCTGCCATGACTGCTTGGTCCGAGAGAAATAATCATTTGATGTCTCATACACGGGCATTATATCATGATTAATATGCCGGGTCAATTCGTTATTTAATATTTCATGTATGGATTTCATATGAAGGTTTGCTAAGTCCAGGTAAAACTATTATTTGATGCCACACATGACGTCATGATTATTACGTCCAAATGAAACCATTTGATACCACATACTACATGGACGTCATGATTATTATGTCTAAATGAAACCATTTGATATCACATACATGGACGTCATGATTATTACGTCCAAAATGAAACCATTTGACACCTCACACATGGACGTCATGATTATTACGTCCAAAATGAAACCATTTGATACCACATACTGCATGGACGTCATGATTATTACGTCCAAATGAAACCATTTGGTGCCAAATACATGGTGGTCATGATTATTAAGTCCAAAATGAAACCATTTGATACTACATACTACATGGACGTCATGGTTATTACGTCCAAATGAAACCATTTGGTACTGCATACATGGACATCATGATTATTAGTCCAAAATGAAACCATTTAATACCACACACATGGACGTCATGATTATTACGTCCAAAATGAAACCATTTGATACCACATACATGACGGTCATGATTAGTACGTCCAAAATGAAACCGCTTGATATCACATACATGGACATCGTGATTATTACGTCCAAAATGAAACCATTTGATACCACATACATGGACGTCGTGATTATTACGTCCAAAATGAAACCATTTGATACCATATACATGACGGTCATGATTATTACGTCCAAAATGAAACCATTTGATACCACATACATGACGGTCATGATTATTATGTCCAAAATGAAACCATTTGATACCACGTACATGACGGTCATGATTATTACGTCCAAAATGAAACCATTTGATATCACATACATGGACGTCATGATTATTACGTCCAAAATGAAACCATTTCATACCATATACGTGACGGTCATGATTATTACGTCCAAATTAAAACCCATTTGATACCACATACATGGACGTCATTAGTTACTTTGAGTGAAAACTTCTTTAATACCACATACTTAATCGTTATGGTCATCATATTAGTATGAAGATTCACCGACAAGCGTCCTGGCTTAAATTGGAGAGGGTGGGGAGGGAGAGGATGGGAGGTGCCAACGTTGGTTTCATGATCTGCTGAAGATTGGGCTGATCAGGGATAGCAGTGGGAGGGGTCGCCAGCTGCGGCAAGCACGCTCCACTTGACCGTTCATGCTGACAGGGTCGTTTTGACTGGCCTAGGGGAAATTTACTTCCGGTCAAGACTTTATATTATGGAGTGTATAGAACGTCTTATTGAGGCGAGTCGAATATTTGCAAATTGCAAGTAGAAACCTTTGTTTTCAAAACAGTCCTATTGATAAAATAACGATCCACTGTGTCCTTCTTAACATATCTTTTCTTTTGTTTTGTTTTTCTGTTCTTTTCTCTATTTGTTTTTTTTCCTGGTGGTGGTTTTTTTTTTTTTTTTTTTTTTTTTTGGGGGGGGGGGGGGGGGGGGGGGGGGGGGGGGGGGGGGGGTTTTTTTTTTTTTTTTTTTTTTTATCGTTGGCAATGGCAATGGCAGGTTGAATTCTCACAAGAAGGCTGAAATGTACATTGAACGTGTTATGATTGAGGTAGCAGACGTCAAAGAGTGAGCCCCCGAAGCCTTCGTGAAGCTGCTCTCTAATCGTTCAGAAGAATGAGTCTGTTCCAGCTGATCCGAGTCCGAGAAGGACTTAAGCATTTTGTCACAGACAAGTTACCCTACACAAATTCCGTAACAGTACCTCTATGCAGTCATTTCTGTATGTGATATTTTATGGAAGGAAAGATCTCCATCGTCTCTGAACCCTGCAACCAAGAACGGCATAGGAACACACACACACACACACACACGGGCACACCAAGATGGCGGAAGTAGTAAACAACTGAAGATCAGAGTCTACCGAGGTTTTGAAAGACTGCCCAAGAAAATGACAAGACTGACAAGATCAAGAAGTCGGGGAGGCCAAACTAACACCATGGCAAGTGATAAGTCATAAAAAGTCTTCATGCTATAATTTTTTGAAAACAGAAGATTCCATTGAGAGGAAGACAATGATCGGCGTGACAAAAATGGAGAACAGGGTGAAGTACGTTCGCGCAAAAGACCAAGAACATGAGCAAGACCAAGCAAATGTAAGTGAAATAAAAGACCTTCACGCAGTTATTTCGAATTTGTGTGAACGGATCTCTCTGCTCGAAAGTACAGTTGCCAAGCAGAACGATCTGTTGCTTAAATTTACAAGCATGAAAAAGTCAACTGAGACAAGGGCTACTGATGTCAACGTCCAAACCCAAACAGCTTTTACGAGTAATTCAGACAATTTTTGGGTCTCGTAGTTACGCCGAGGCTATCAAGTTCAATCCATCAAATACTGAGAAGGAAACACATCACGGAAGAAATGTCAAAACTGCCCGTAAAAGCCATTTCAAACAGTAAACGGAGAAAAATCAATAACGCAGTCGAGAAAAAGAAAGATGACGCAGATATCAAACTTGACGTCAAATCGCACCCCGAGAAAATTCGTCATGCCTTGGAACACGAAAAAAAAAAAAACAATCTTTCTAAGATCTTGATGCTGCATGACTCCATTTTGAAAGGTATCAACGGGAACAGATTGGGGCGTTCTTACGGCTTCAGTGCAGATCTACACAAGACCTTTTCTATAAAGAACAACACAGCGGTGCTTGAACTGACCTTGTCCTCAACAAGGAATCAGTGGACGCGATAATTGTTCACTGTGGAGTAAATGATGTGAAGAAGTCAGACCCGAAAGTGTGCAGCCAAGCTTTCGTTCAATGCATTCAAGATATTTCCAGCAAATATCCAGAGACGAAGATCGTGATAAGTAAACTGCTCCTGTTCAGATCCTGATACTGAAGTTTGTCGTCAGCTCTTCAATGCCCTGATCACCACTGACTTGTTCAAAATGGAGAATGTATCCTTCATAAGTCACGACAATCTTCAGATCTCAACACTGAAGGACAGTCTACACCCCAACACCTGAGGGGTCAGTGTCCTAGCAGGCAACCTAGGCAGACACGTACGGCATTTCTCTTGGAGCAGACCCGGGAAAACAGCCAGACGACCTTGGCCCCACCACCCATGCAGCGTCACCTGCCCCCTACAAGACAGCCCTTGTTTGCTGAAAGTCGACAGGGACGGTGGTGGAATAAGTACGACTGCTTTAAGAGACTGGTACTGACACAGAACAATAAACTGTGCAGTCTTTACATACCGTCAGCCAGCCAGAACTTTTGATGGACAATGTACCTAGTAGTGTGGACTGTTGTATGCCTATTGACAGTTTTGGTTTGGTTTATATCTGATATTGTTCTAAACAATCACTTTACGTATGTCTGATATTATTCTAAACAATCATTTGATGTCATTTTGTTATTTCCTATTTTTTCTCCTTTGCATACAAATTTTGTGTAGCTAGTTATTTAGAAATTTGTATTAGTTTTTTTTGGGGTGTTTTTTTTTCGTGTTTTTTTTTTCCTGATTTAATGCATTTTTTTTTTTTTTTTTTTTTTAGATATGCCTGATAGATCACCTAATATGATTACCATTTTAAAGATATGATGACCATTTTACAGTGGAATGCCAGATCAATGATTACAAATGAATCATATCTCTTATTCAGCACGAGCTAAATTTGAATATCACATTTTAATGTCACAGTCTCTAAATGCGTGCAAATCAAACTTGCCCAGAGATTGCCTTTTACTACCCACCATATATAATCAAGTTTCTAATGCAAAAGAAAGAAAAAGCAGTGCTATTTACATCCGGCAAGGCATCGATTATTCTTGATGCCCATCACCTGTTCGATCAGATCAACCAGACTCATATCCTTCCGCGGCAAGTGTTGGAATTAATAACCAAAATGTTAAAAGTCGTCTTCGTTTATTTGCCAAAACGACCGAATGATCGAAACACTGAGTGGCTACATTCGTCTAGAAATTCTGATGAAAAATGGCTGGTTGGTGGAGACTCTTATGCCCACTCTCCACTCCGGGATAAAGACTGCTCAACTATAACCATCAATCGCTTCATTGAAAATGTGGTGGACTTATCTTTGTGCTTGATAAATGATGGCAGCATCACTCGAATAACAGGTATTTCTACCCGCAAAGTGCCATTGACTTGATTTCTCAACAGACAGCTTTCGACTGCATCTGGCAAACATGTCATCGATCATATAGTTAAAATAGCCACACAAATCAAAAACCAATTCGCAAAAGCATTTTGGGCTGCATTTTTTTTATGTTAAAAGAGCTTTTGATAGTGTTTGGCATTTAATTGACATGCCACAATCAATATTTAAAGTAGTTATATGTGTGGATTCAATGTCTGTTCTGCAAACAAAAAAAATTCCAAATTCCGTTTCGAACTTTCTTGTAAATGAAATATGCCATCTTATTCATGTTTTGATACGTAAAGGAACTGATGTCACTTTCTGTTGGATTCCATCGCATTGTGGTATTAGGGGTAATGAGCTACCTGACAGATGAGCAAAGAGAGGAACCAGAAATGAAAAGTGCGCCACGGTATTGAATATATCCTTTTCTTTACCTGAAGACAATCAATTATTAAAGCAAACCGTCTGGTGCCGATTCAGAAAACTCTTCAAAAATGTTGCTTGGTGTGGCTGATAAAAAAATACCCATTTAATTCATTATGAACATGTAAACAGCATTCTTCATTTACAAGTGAAAAATATGTACCAATACAGAAATTTCATTTTAATATTTTATAGATCAAATCAAAACTTGATGCTTTAAAAAAACTACATATACAAACGAAGCAAAATGTATATGTGAGAACGAAGAATAATCAGCAAGCAACTGCTGTTTGACTGTTTACCTCTTCAAGCTCATTTACCACCCATTATCAGGCATGTCTTTCTGTGATGGTTTTTTTTTTTTTCAGATTTAGTTTGCCTTCAACGTTGTTTTTTTGTTTAATTTGTAGTCCAGTTAAGCATTTACTTTAAGATTGTTTGCCGGTATGTTGTATGGGGTGTTTAGAGGTACATTTATATGCACTTAGATAAACACATTATGCATACACTTACATAGTCACATTATGCATACACTTACATAGTCACAGACATTTATACATCTCTCTCTCTCTCTTCGTCTATCACATTTTTGAACTGACTTAAAACTGAAGTACTACTACTACTTTTACTATTACTGCTGTTATCACACACACACACACACACACACACACACACACACAAAGTTGATGTTTTGAGGACCGGAAGGAAATGTGTTTTAACCCATGCCAGCTCATGTCTGACGTGAACATGCCGGATGCGTTGTGGAATCTGCATGTCTCTCTCTCCTGCTACACTCCCTTGGGCTGAAAGACCTCTTTTTCTGTGAACAGCACACAACACAGTCATTCCTGGCATGCGACAGTTCCCGCTGTTTTTCCTCTCTCGCATTACGCCGCGCCCCCTTCGTGTAAATGAACCTGTATTGATTACTGTGTTTCTGCAAAGCTAATACGTTGTGCGCGAGTTTGCATATATATAGAGAGAGACAGACAGACATGAAGCGTGAGAGAGACATATGTGTGTGTATGTATAAATGCATATATAGAGAGAGATGTGTGTGTGTATGATTTGCCGTCGTAACCATCATCGTCATCATTAACAGTAGTAAAGTGATCGAGTATTTACTGTTGATGTACCGTGCTCTAAATGTGTATAGGATCTTCTTTTTTCACACAGATCTCTCTCTCTCTCTCCCTCGCTCGCACACACACGATATATATATATTCATTTATAAACGAAGCTTGCTCTTACGACTTAGATTGAAGAAATAGGGGGAGATAAGCATTCACATCTGCATTGGTAGAAAATTCTGTGCCTACCTAACAGTATGCGCTTGAGAGGGTGAATGGGGATTAATGTATACTTCTCAAAATGTGCCTTTAGCAAGTTCATAGTCTCCAAGGGGGATATAATCTCCAATGGGGGGAAAGTCACTAACATATACTCCTGGTCAGATGCTGGTATTTCGAAACCTGATTGTTTCTTCTCAGTGACCGCGGAAAGTGGTAACTTGATTCCTCTGCCTTTTTGGTTTTAAGAAGAATGCTATCCCAGAAAAAGGCTGGTGTGCAATGCCGTAGTATGTTTGTTGAGTTTTAAAAAAAAAAACCCAAAGGTGCCACCCAAGAAGCAAAAGAAAATCATGAAAGAGCAAAACAAGCTACATTTTCTTGTGAAAAGTAGAAAATATAAAAAGAAAACACAAGTGCTGAGGGCCAGTTCTTAGAATGAATCTACGAGGGACTAAATTACAATAAACAAATAAAATTCCAAGGATAAGTAACCGAGCACAAATTCCAGCAGCTTACAGAGCAGCTTCAATTTAAGACATAAGAGCAAACTTTGTTTATAATGAATATTTCTTGCAGTCATTGCAACACAAGCTGCTCTGTAAGTTGCTGGAATGGTGCTCGGTTACTTATCCTTGGAATTTATTTGTTTATTGTTACACACACACACACACACACACACACACACACACACACACACACACACACACACATATATATATATATATATATATATATATATATATATATATATATATATATTTGTATGGATACATGTGTCTGCAGTCTCCATCTGCCTAGCTATTTAGCCATCTTTCTGTCTGTCTGTCTGCCAATGTATTAATCTTACTATCTGTCATGTTGTGAGTTTATGAGTATGTATACATACGTGTTTATTGTCAGCTCTGTGGACGCAGCCCTCTACGTGTATCATGTATTTCCATAACTGTGTGCGTTCCTTCCTTTCCTTCCTTTTTTTCCTCCTTTTATTCTCCCCCCCCCCCCCCCCCCCCCCCCCCCCCCCCATCATCATCATATGAACTTCAGCCTGAAATCTCCGTCTTTGATGGAATTTTTTTTTTCTTTAAGCTTCCATCATCACCCATTTTAACCTTTCCGCCATTGCCATTGTTTGCGAGCGGATGCTAAATTAGGGTTCTCTCTGACCACTGTTGATAAGAAAAATAGGGAAAGTAAGGTTAGAGTTTGACTAGGAAAACTAGGATGAGTAAGAGTGTAAATACGTGGTCGGGCGTCACACTATCCCACGCGATACCAAAAATACGCGTGAAGTGGCTGATGTAAGAATGTTGACACGATATACTGACCTCGGATAGGGACAAAATGTAAATGGTTGATCACATAGTTAACGTTGTTGTTGGCAACAACGCGCGAATGATTTTCTTCTTCTTCTTCTTCTTCTTCTTCTTCTTCTTCTTGATTCAATTTTGTGGCAATTTCTTTTATACAGGCAGTGGATATGCTACGCAAAGGGGTCTGCGGATTGACAGGGATCGGGGAAAGAGGAGGCAGGCGGGTACAAAGAAAGAAATAGAAACGATCGGTTGCGATCAGTCAGTCACGTATTTCGCCTCTCTCTGTCTCTGTCTCTCTCTCTCTCTCTCTCTCTCTCTCTCTCTCTCTCTCTCTCTCTCTCTCTCTTTGTACTACTGAATCACTGTTTCTAAGTGTGTGTGTGTGGGGGTGGGGGGGGGGGGGGGGGGGGGGGTGAGGGGTGTAGCTTGCGAGCGTGGGAACACTTCCACGAACCCGTGTTCTTGAGAAATTAAAACATTTCCTGAACTTCAGGGCAGGACGCCGTCACATCGGGAATTCCCGATAGGAACAAAACCTTGCTGAGGCCCTGTGGGAGAACTTTCAGATCGGTGCGCGCAGAATGCGTCATCAACTTCACTCTGATGCAACCATCTGAAGCTCACCACCAGCCCCTTCGCAACAGAAGTGTAGCTTTATGGACACATGTTCATTAGTGAAAAAATACAAAAGAGGAAAACATGCCCAGAAGAAAAACACTTGTTGGTGAAAATGTACGGTGCGCCATGTTTACTGCTGGTGCGATCGTGATATTTCATAGATGCAGACTATGATTTGTAATGGTGCCTGGTTTCTTATATACCACTGCTACGAATTTCGTGTCATGCGATGCGCGAGCACATGTGCGTGTGTGTATGATGTGGGTGGATGGGTGTGTGTATAGTGTGCGTGCGTGCGTGCGTGCGTGCGTGCGTGCGTGTGTGTGTGTGTGTGTGTGTGTGTGTGTGTGTGTGTGTGTGTGTGTGCGCGCGCGCTTTGTGTGAGAGCATGCTCCTGCACGCACGCTTCTGCACATGCTTGTGTACATGTATGTGTGCGTGCCTGTGTAAATAGGCGTACAGGCATGTTTGTGTGTGTGTATGTATGTGTGTGTGGGTGTGTGCATGCACGAGCACATGTATGTGTGTATTGTGGGCGCCTGTATGTGCGCACCTGTGTGTATGTATGTGCGCTTGCACGCATGTGCATGTCTGTGCGCATGCATGCTTGTGTATGTGTGTGCGCAAGCAGGCATGTGCATGTGTGTGCGCGTAAGCGTGAGCGAATGCGTGCATGCCCGTGTGTGTATATGTGTGCGTGCCGCGCGCGTGCGTGCGTGTGTGTGTATGTCTGCGTGCGCCTTTGATTGTGGGAAATAAATGTTCAGAAGATGGTTTAGTAAGAACAAACAAGAACAACAAGAGCAATAACAACAATAGCCTCTTTATCTCTCACTCTTACGCACACACAATATTAATAACAACAACAGCCTCACACACACACACACACACACACACACACACACACACACACACACACACACACACACACACACACATCTGTGGACTCTCCAATTTACACGCCTGCGTCACCCCACCGATGGACACCCACCAGCGCACACGCGTCTACAGTGTACACTGAGGTCCCCGAGAGATTCAAAGTCTAATCTCTGTTGACATATGTGTGATCGTCTGTGTTTGTGATCCAGATCTGCAGCGCGGATCTCCGCCAACCTTCAAAGACTTCGCCTTTAGATCACACTTCATCTTCACACCAAGTGTCGGTAAAGTCACTTCGGCAGATTTTGCCTAATTTTGCTGACAGACAAACAGACAGACTTTGCGTAAAACATAATTCCTAACGCGAAGGTAATAATGGCTCTAAGTTAAATTCGAACCCACGATCTTGCAGTCAGTCTGTCATTAACCACTGTGCCCCAGCTTGGGTATGAGTAAAGGAGGTTGGGGTGGGGAGAAGTGAGGAGGGGGGGGGGGTGGGAGGGAGCTCAAAACAGTTATTGGACCGTGCAAGAAGGTTGGTAACTGGATGCGGAAGGGTATTACAGCTCATTCTTCCCGACAACTCAGGAGGTAAGAGGAAGAGGAGAAGTATTACTATGTAAGCCGGAACCTTGATTGTATATTCGTGTGACTGTCGGATGGCCTTGTTTTTTGTATACGTTCTCTCATTCGTGGAAAGTCTGGTCTTCAACATGGTTGATACATGAGGAAGTCTCTCAGCTTACGTGGAGAGGGGGAGGGAGGAGGATGGGGGGGGGGGGGGGGGGGGGGGGGGGACGAAAATACCAAAGAACAATCAAGAAAGGTGACTTTTGATCTCCCAGTATACCGTACACGTTAGCCGTATACATGCGTATGCAGCAAACACTCGGAACAAACGGGGTAAACTTTCCGTCAACAGAAAGCAAGTTCCCACCGAGTTGACGCTGCTACAAGAATGGAAGAAAAAAAACACAAGCATTGTCGCCCGTGACAGCTCGGGAGATACACACACACACACACACACACACACACACACACACACACACACACACACACACTATATATATATATATATATATATATATATTTTTTTTAAAACTTCCTTTTATCATACTATTTTTAACAAATATATATATATATATAGTGTGTGTGCGTGCGTGCGCGCGCGTGTGTGTATATGTGTGTGTATATATATATATATATATATATATATATATAGTGTGTGTGTGCGTGCGTGCGTGCGTGCGTGCGCGCGCGCGCGCGCGCGTGTGTGTGTGTGTGTGTGTGTATGTGTGTGTGTGTGTGTGTGTGTTAGAAACTGAGCAATCTCTATCACAAATAGATTTGATTGTGGAACACAAATGAATCCGCAAAGCTAGGTATAATGTAACGCTGATTCATACATAATACGATATAGACGATTTTGTTACCTCATCCATGATCAATGTTAAACCAAAGAAATCACGAAGTCTCTCCTCGCGGAAACGAAAAGTAGCTGAAACAGTCACGTTCACTGTAGCCATCCAAGCCATTCCTACAGGACCAGAAGAACCAGTCTTGAGCCGTACGCGAAGCTATGATGACTCCTTGAAAGACACAAAGAGGGGAGAGGAAACCAAGCAAATAACAGAAGAAACCCTGCAAATGAAAGACAAGTGTAGACTCCATGGCGAATACAAGGTCTGCTGATGGCAATTCATGCGAATCCCGAACGAAGCTTCTCTGGCCTTTACTGATGTACAATATCAGCAGTAGCACAGTGGAATCGATTGAGGCCAAAATGAACATATACACAAGAAAATGGATTGGTGACCTTCAAGTCTCACTGACGTTGCAATCTACAGCCGCTAAGCAAAGCTGGTTTTCTTTTATAGTCCATTCTTG
>JADBJO010003372.1:0-50000 GCA_016801955.1 Conus betulinus
TGCCTCTTCCCATCCCCCCTCTTCCCATCACCCATCACCCTCCTTCCCCTTCCCCTTTCCCCACCCTTCCCTTCCCTGTTTCTTGCCTCTTCCCATCACCACCCATTCCCTTCCCTCCCCTTCCTTGTTCTTGCACCCATTCTTCCCATCACTTGTTCTTGCCTCTTCCCATCACCCATTCCCTTCCCCTTCCCTGTTCTTGCCTCTTCCCATCACCCATTCCCTGTCCCCTTCCCTTCCCTGTTCTTGCCTCTTCCCATCACCCATTCCCTGTCCCCCTTCCCTGTTCTTGCCTCTTCCCATCACCCATTCCCTGTCCCCTTCCCTGTTCCCTGTTCACCCATTCCCTGTCCCCTCTTCCCTGTTCCCATTCCCTGTCACCCATTCCCTTCCCTTCCTTCCCTTCTTGCCTCTTCTTCCATCACCCATTCCCTGTCCCCTTCCCTGTCTTGCCTCTTCCCATCACCCATTCCCTTCCCTGTTCCCCCTTGCCTCTTCCTGTTCTTCCCTGCCTCTTCCCATCCCTGTTCTTGCCCCTGTCCCCTTCCCTGTTGTTCTCTTCCCATCACCCATTCCCTGTCCCCTTCCCCCTGTTCTTGCCTCTTCCCATCACCCATTCCCTGTCCCCTCCCCTTCCCTGTTCTTGTTTGCCTCTTCCCATCACCCATTCCCTGTCCCTGTCCCCCCTGTTCTTGCCTCTTCCCATCACCCATTCCCTGTCCCCTTCCCCTTTCCTGTTTCTTGCCTCTTTCCCATTCATCCCCCCATTCCCTGTCCCCTCACCCCTTCCCTGTTCTTCCCTGTTCTCTTCCCATCACCCATTCCCTGTCCCCTTCCCCCTTCCCTTCTTGCCTCTTCCCATCACCCATTCCCTGTCCCCCTTCCCTCCCTTCCCTGTTCTTGCCTCTTCCCATCTTCCCATTTCCCTCCCCCCTTTCCCCTTCCCTGTTCTTGCCTCTTCCCATCACCCATTCCCTGTCCCTGTCCCTTCCCTGTTCTTGCCTCTTCCCATCACCCATTCCTGTCCCCCTTCCCTTCCCTGTTCTGCCTCTTCCCATCACCCATTCCCTGTCCCCCCTCCCCCTTCCCTGTTCTCCCCCATTCCCTTGCCTCTTCCCATTCCCCATTCCCTGTCCCCCCTTCCTGTTGTTCTTGCCTCTTCCCATCACCCCTTCCCTGTCCCTTCCCTTCCCTGTTCTTGCCTCTTCCCATCACCCCCATTCCCTGTCCCCTTCCCTTCCCTGTTCTTGCCTCTTCCCATCACCCATTCCCTGTCCCCTTCCCTGTTCTTGCCTCTTCCCATCACCCATTTCCCTGTCCCCTCCCCTTCCCTGTTCTTGCCTCTTCCCATCACCCATTCCCTGTCCCCTTCCCTGTTCTGTTTGCCTCTTCCCATCACCCATTCCCTGTCCCCCTTCCCTTCCTTGTGCCTCTTCCCATCACCTCCCTGTCCCCTTCTTCCCCATGCCTCTTCCCCTCACCCATTCCCTTCCCTTCCCTGTTCTTGCCTCTTCCCATCACCCATTCCCTGTCCCCCCTTCTCTGTTCTTGCCTCTTCCCATCACCCATTCCCTGTCCCCTTCCCTGTTCTTGCCTCTTCCCATCACCCATTCCCTGACCCCTTCCCTGTTCTTGCCTCTTCCCATCACCCATTCCCTGTCCCCTTCTCTTTCCCTTTCTCTTGCCTCTTCCCATCACCCTTCCCTGTCCCCTTCCCCCCTTCTTCTTGCCTCTTCCCATCACCCCTTTCCCTGTTCCCCTTCCCTTCCCTGTTCTCCCTGTTCTTGCCTCTTCATCACCATTCCCTGTCCCCTTCCCTGTTCTTGCCTCTTCCCATCACCCATTCCCTGTCCCCTTCCCTTCCCTGTTCTTGCCTCTTCCCATCACCCATTCCCTGTCCCCTTCCCTGTTCTTGCCCTCTTCCCATCACCCATTCCCTGTCCCCTTCCCTGTTCCCTGTTCTTGCCTCTTCCCATCACCCATTCCCTGTCCCCTCCCCTGTTCTTGCCTCTTCCCATCAACCATTCCCTGTCCCCTTCCCTTCCCTGTTCTTGCCTCTTCCCATCACCCATTCCCTGTCCCCCTCCCCCTGTTCTTGCCTCTTCCCATCACCCATTCCCTGACCCCTTCCCTGTTCTTGTTCTTGCCTCTTCCCATCACCCATTCCCTGTCCCCTTCCCTGTTCTTGCCTCTTCCCATCAACCCATTCCCTGTCCCCTCCCCCCTGTTCTTGCCTCTTCCCATCACCCATTCCCTGACCCCTTCCCTTCCCTTCCCTGTTCTGCCTCTTCCCATCACCCATTCCCTGTCCCCCCTTCCCTGTTCTTGCCTCTTCCCATCACCCATTCCCTGTCCCCTCTTCCCTGTTCTTGCCTCTTCCCATCAACCATTCCCTGTCCCCTTCTCTGTTCTTGCCTCTTCCCATCAACCCATTCCCTGTCCCCTTCCCTTCTTGCTTCCTCTTCCCATCACCCATTCCCTGTCCCCCCCTTCCCTTCCCTTCCCTGTTCTTGCCTCTTCCCATCACCCCTTCCCTGTCCCCTTCCCTTCCCTGTTCTTGCCTCTTCCCATCACCTATTCCCTGACCCCTTCTCTGTTCTTGCCTCTTCTTCCCATCACCCTTTCCCTCCCCTTCCCTGTTCCTGTTCTTGCCTCTTCCCATCACCCATTCCCTCCCCCTTCCCTGTTCTTGCCTCTTCCCATCACCCATTTCCTGTCCCCTTGCCTCTTCCCATCACCCATTCCCTGTCCCCTTCCCTGTTCTTGCCTCTTCCCATTCCCTGTCTTTGCTTCTTTGTCCCTTACCCTTCTCCGCCCTTGCCTCTCTTCCTTCCCCTCCCTCTCTCTCTCTCTTGGAACCCTCTCCACCCCTCGCTTCTTCCTGCATCCCCTGCCTAACCATGCTACTTTCCTCCTCCTCCTTCCCTCCCCCTACCCCTTGGCTGTCCTTGCCTCTCCCCCCCCCCCCTCTCCATTCCCATATTCTAGCCTTTTTCCATGCATTCATATTTCATCACCTGTCCTTGCCTCTCTCTCCCCCCCCCCCCCCCTCCCCCCTTCCCCTCCCCCATCTTCTAGTCCCCTTTCCCTGTATCCAGTACCCATCCTTGCCTCTTTCCCTCCCCCCGCCCTCTCTTCTCTGCCCTTGCCTCTTTTTCTCACTCTACCCCCTGCCCTTGCCCTTTCCCTGCCTCCCCAGCTCCTGGCTCCCCCCCCCCCCCCCCCCCCCCCCCTTTTCCATTACCTGTCCTCGATGCTTCCTCCTCTTCCAAACTCTTGCTTCCTTCCAAACCCTACCCCCCCCCCCCCCTCCCACTCTCCTTCCCTGCTCTTGCCTCTTCCCTTCCCCTCTCCTGCCTATCCTTCCTTCTTTTTCTCCCCACCCTTTCCCTCCCCTTGCCCCCCCCCCCCCCCCTTGCCAGCAGTTCTCTCTCTCCCACACCCTCTTCTCTGCCCCTGCCTCTTTCATCCCCACCCTTTCCCTCCCCTTGCCCCCCCCCCCCCCCCCTTGCCAGCAGTTCTCTCTCTCCCACACCCCTCTTCTCTGCCCCTGCCTCTTTCATCCCACCCTTTCCCTCCCCTTGCCTCACATTCCCCTCCCCCCTCTCCCCCACCCCCACCCCACCCAGCCCTGTCATTCCACACTCACCGATGATATTGCTGCCAGAAAACGTGACATCGACCTTCTGGAGACCTGGCTGCAGCTGGACCTTGTAGTGCTGAGGGCCCTCCATTAAGGTGTCGAAGGGGATGTTGAAGCGACACACGGCTGACCCTGTGGGGAGGGTGTTCTGCTCCATGTCCACCCAGCCCCCAGCTCCTTGCTGGACTGATCCTGCCCATCACACTGTCTGAGTCATCACTTGGTACACAAAGGGAATTCCAACGAATACCATCCGTTTTAGGGTTAGGTGGGAGTGGGGGTGGGGGTGGGGGTTGGGGTGGGGGTGGGGGTATGTGGAGGAGGAGGGGAAGGCAGGAGGGGGTGTGTAGTGAGGTCATGTTTCCTCATTACACCCTACCCGACCATACATGACCTGTCACTAAGTTTCAGGGCTGTCACAACAAACGACAGTGATTAAAACATGAAAAAAGACCCAATCCTAACAACAAATATCCACATTTGTTCATCAATCACTAACACTGAAGCTAAACAGCTAACATCCTTATCAGACCAGTCAGTGCTGAGGTCACCAGTTATTCCACTTGATTGTCCACTACCACTTTACAAAACATAACAAACAAAACAAAAATGAAACGCAGCAATGAAAAATAAACATTACATGGCTTTCAGCAAACAGACACTGCCAAAGGGACAATTAAAAAACCTGCCATACCCATGTAACAAATTGTGACCACCAAAAAAAAAAAAAAATGTTAAAAGATATCTAGAACTTTTTAGAGCAAGGCCGCAGAATGGGCCAAACAGACAGAACATAAAGTCAACAATGAAAAAAAAGGACGAAAAAAAAAAAAAGAAAAAAAAAAAGAAGGCACCGTCAAAGAGAGTGGCAATTTTCTACACAGGCAGATCTTCCAATTTTTTTTTTTTTTTTTTTAAATTGTGTAAAAGGAATCTTCAAAATGAGGCAGAAAACAGTAAACAGTAAATAACAAACAAGCAGGGTACCTCGTGTTCCCGCTTGATGAAATAAATACACGCCCATAACTCCAAACCAATGCTGCCTGTGACACCAGCAGAAATGACAACGCAGACTTCTGTGTGCTCTGTGCTGACATTTCTGCCGGGCAATTCGGTGTCGTAAGCAGAATGCATTTGGAGTTATGGACGTGTATTTATGTCATTATGGTGGAGCGAGAACTGTCCTACTTGTTTGTCATTTTCTATAAAGGCTGGGAGAGGTGGGGGGAGGGGAGGGAGGACGGGAGGCGCTCACATCTTTCAGACTCTTGTGCAATCTGCACAAGAGTCTAAAAGATGTGAGTGCCTCCCGTCTTCCAAATTCTTGCAAAAGAGCAAGGGGAGTGGAGGAGGGGGGGGGGAAGGGGCGGAAGGGGCTTGCCTTTTTAAATTCTTGATAAAAAAGCGGGGGGGGGGGGGGGGGGGAGGGCAGGTGGCAAGCCAGGCAGTAAGGGCAATCTAATCATATGACTTTTGTTATAACTGGAGACAGAGAGGGGAAGGGAAGGGTGGGGGTGGGGACAGCTTTCATGTTCTGAATTCTTAGGGGGGGGGGGGGGGGGGGGGGGGGGAGGGGGGGAGAGTTGGGCTCTTATTTCAAAAAAAAAAAAAAAAAAAACTATGGTGGGGATGGGAAGGAGGGACTTTTTTCTTCCAAATTCTTGAAAAGGCCGGAGTGGGGGTGTGGGGTGGGGTGGGGAAGGGCCGGGGTTATGTTTCATTTCCAAATGATTGGAAAAGCAATAGGGAGGGGCAGTGAGGGTGGCAGGAGAGGGAAAAGGAGAAGGGTTTTCTCTCAATCAACAAATTTTCATAATGGACAGGTGGGGGTGGGGAGCCCTAGTCTTCCAAATTCAGACGGGCAAGGAGCACAATGATGCAATCTGATACAACCTGAGCCAGATTATTTCCCCACACACACACACCTCATCAAAAGGTTTTCCATTATCTTCATCAATCCCAATGTCTGGCCCCAGTTTTTGCCATTTCATCTGTCTCCCGTTGAACTCAGGGCGTCTGTGCCCCCACCCCCCCCCCCCACCCCCACCCCAACACACACACACACACCCTGCAAAAGTAACAGTAGCACTGTATCCTTGCAGGACACCCAAATAGAGCATTCTGCGTTCATTTTCCGCACTTTTGTTGATCAATGACAAATACGTTTTTTTGTTTTTTTTTTTTTAGTTAATGCACCGAGCACAGATTCCACCGCAAAGAATGCACATTTTTTAAGAAAACACTGTAAACACATTTTGCCCCACTTGACCAATGAATACATACAATAGTTTCGTCCGCTTTACATGCGTTCAATGAGAATCGGGTCAGTGCCTCTGTCTGCATTATCTCTGGTCACTATGAGAGAGAGAGAGAGAGAGAGAGAGAGAGAGAGAGAGAGAGAGAGAGAGAGAGCGTGCCAGGAAAGGACAATAAACAGGATATCGAGCGTGGGAATTTTGCTGAAGGTGCGCGTTAGCTGGAACTGGCGCGCGCGGCTGTAGGAAAGAATGAATACGATACAACCGCAAGGAAGTGCGCACAGCTGTTAACTGACGGTCAACTGTTAGCCCCCTCTCACTTCCCTGGGACACACAGTACAGGCGTCACTGTTTCGAACCTGTCCAAGCAGGGATGTTGACCTTGACCTCCAATCTTTTCCGTCTGCCTCTCCTCCCTCCTGGCACTGATCGTATCTTGACCAGCTCTGAAGATCATGATTTCTTGCACTCAGTTATTACTGACAGGGGATGGAGGTCCTTATTGGGATAAATGGTTTACCGTATTTTGTTCCTCACTTCATCATTGACGTGGTCTTTACAGGCGCTGAGTGGAGGAGATTCCGGTCATATCCACCGAGCAGCCTGTAACCATCTTTCAATGTCAGCAGAAAGGATCCATCACTCCCATGACAAACGGATACTGACGTGACTATAGACCGCTTTTTAAACTGTGTGTACTTTTCTTTTTTCCAAAATAACCCCGAGTCTTGGCAACGTTGGTGTGCAGTCTCTAACAGCAGCTCAGCATTAAATCCCAAATCTGTTTTGTAAGCACCTGGGAATCTGAAGCTATAGATGGTTTCCAGCTGTTGACCGTTTACCTTTAACGTCATGATTTACGTCATTGGCGGTGCTTGTCATCAGTTTGGTTTTTCTCTCTGCTCTAATCTGCCTGCCAAGGACTGTGGAGATCTCATCGGGGGCGCTTCACCAAACTGTCTACTAACTCTTCTCTCCCTGCTGTGCCCTTCAATGTCGTCAGCAAAATCTAAGCTGGTAATTATTAAGCGTCCGATGCTGATTGTTTTCTTCGTGGTTTGACAGTGTATCTTGCATGATTCTTTCCGAGAAGATATCAAAGAGGGTAAGAGAGACCAAACAGCCGTGGCTTACTCCGATTGTGATCTCTAAGCCAGTCCCCAGTGCTACTAGTTGACTGTGCTTGTGACCTTGTCATAGACGTTCTCTCTCTCTCTTTGATCCATTTGGCATTGATGTTATCGGCCTCGTAAAGCCGCATGCTTTACTCTGTCAAAAGCCACTCAAATCCAGAGAAGTGATAGTAAGGATCCTACTGGTGTTGAAAATGCATCTCGCATGGTGCCCTGAGACTGAAGATCTGCTCTGTTGTGCTGCTGCGCTCTGGCTGAAACCTGCCTGTTCTTCTCTGATGATCTCTCTCTGCTGTCTGCTTCAGTCTCTTTAGCAAGACCCTTCGCATGACTTTGCTGCTGCTGACTGATCAAACTGACCGTGCTCTAACTCTAGCATTGTTGTAGACTGCCTCTGTTCGATAAGGCGACCGTACCCACGGAGCTGGCCGCACGTCAGTCTGTCACATCTTGTTGCATGTTTATGGTCGGAGGGGCACTCATATCTTCTTCCTCTGTTCCCACCAGCTGTGCGGGAACCTCCCTCTTTCCTGCTGATTTCCTTAAGCGATTTTACTGCCTTTTGTCTTTCTTTCCTTTCTTTTTTCTCTCCCCCTCTTTTCTTTCCTTAAATTTTTTTTTTTTTTTTTTTTTTTAGCTTTTTTGATGAAGAAGGGGTGATAGTCACTGTTGCTTGCTTGAAGGATGATCAGTGCTCTGAGGTTGCACAGATCTGAAGGTACTCTGCCCACCTCTTTACAATATGATGTTCTTGTGCGAGACATTTTCCGCCTCTGTTCTGTAAGGTGAAGGTTTTGCCCTTCGTTTCGGACTCGACAGGTCTTTCATAACTTTGTGTGCTTCATTGCTGTGGTTATTGTCGAGACTTTTCTTCCGTGTCACGGCACTGTTCAGTCTGCCAGCTCTTGTCGCATGATTAAGGTCCAGTTCCCCGTCGCTCTTTCCGTACGTTTTTTTTTTTTTTTTTTTTTTTTTTCCCAGTCAGCAGCCTTACTCTGCTTTGCGTCTTCTGCCTCCATCTTCCTCCTGTCGAGTTCTGTCCATCTGTCACACCCATCACGTGTTTTCAGCGGTCACCCAGGATTTCTTCTTATTGGTTGTTTCAGTCACTGCTGCACTGAAGTTGTTGGTCAGCAAGTCCCTCTCCGTACCGTCAGATGCACAACTATGAGCGGTGCAAAGCTCCCTCCCATAGCTGCTTGCAAAGGTCTGCTATCTCTGTGTCGTTCAGCTTACTGAGATTAAGCCTGATCCTTGAGAGGCCGTGTTGGTCAATCTCCTTATGAAGGAAGCTGGAGGTCACTATCACAGCCAAGTAGGAAGGTACAGTATCATGACACACAGTGTGTTAAAAAAAATAATCTTTCTTTCCCTCTTTGTGTCTCTTCTTTCTTTATATATATATATATATATATATATATATATATATATATATATATATATATATATATGTGTGTGTGTGTGTGTGTGTGTGTGTGTGTTGTGTATTAAATTTCTATTCTGTACTTTTTTAGTTTCAAATGTTGGGGGAAGGGGATGGGGAAGTAGGTAATCTGCCCCCAATCCCAACCCCCTCTTGTGTTTTTGGAGGGGGAGTGAGGGGGTCGGTATCCATCCCCACTCCCCACCCCCACCCATCCTGATACCAACAACGGCTCTGACGTCACGTTAGCACTACTCACCTCCATTATCTGATTCAGGCGACACCTGTACACGCCCAAGGAGGAGCTGCCACTGGTGATGCTACACCCCACGTGCACTGTCCAGGGCAGTGACGATGTCCTAAACTCGGCCCCACACTCCCCCTGCGCTGGCTCTGCCAACAGACATCCCCTCAGTAATCATGCTGTAACGCTGGGCATCTTGACCCTCTGAATAGCACAGACATCCCCTCAGTAATCATGCTGTAAAGCTGGGATCTGGACCCTCTCAATAACACAGACATCCCCCTCAGTAATAATGCTGTAATGCTGGGATCTTGACCCTATAAATAGCACAGACATCCACTCAGTAATCACGCTGTAACGCTGGCCTCTGGACCCTGTCAACAGCACAGACATGCCCTCAGTAATCATGCTGTAACGCTAGCATCTTGACCCTCTCAATAGCACAGACATCTCCTCAGTATAATAATGCTGTAATGCTGGATTTTAACCCTATAAATAGCACAGACATCCACTCAGTAATCACGCTGTAACGCTGGCATCTGGACCCTGTCAACAGCACAGACATGCCCTCAGTAATCATGCTGTAAACACTGGCATCTGGACCCTGTGAATAGCACAGCATTTTTTTTTCTAGAATCGTGTCTGCTGACACAACCTCTTAACACCAACTTAACGATATCAGATATTCGTTAAGCGGACATTCTGGAGACACAACATGACATTTCACAAGATTACACCATGACTGATTAATATTCAGACTTTTATTTATGCGCACTTCATGCATGCAGAGGGTACACACATAATATGCAGGCCTGACTCTACCCTTACACTCCCAGACACCAGCTGCAAGCATTATAAACATTACTTGTTTTTTTATGAAAGAGGAGTAAGTCCTACTCGGGTTTTTAATGACGGGGAAGTAGGCTCACTTGTTTGTTATTAAAGAGGAGTGCTTTTAAGCATGTCTTCTCCTATGCAGTGCAACAAGTGTAATTTGTTCTATGTAGTGGAGGTTTGGAAAGCGTACATCCTTTCACAGTTGGTCTTTGTTTTGAATGCCGGCAGTCACAGGGCAGGTGGAACCGAGCAGGGGGGTGTGTACATGTGGTTCAGACAGGTTGCCAAGCGCAAACCAGAGGTAACAGCAATGTAGAGGGTGGATCTGTCTGTCAATCCAGAGGTAATTGCAATGTAGAGGGTGGATCTGTCTGTCAGTCCAGAGGTAATTGCAATGTAGAGGGTGGATCTGTCTGTCAGTCCAGTGGTAACAGCAATGTAGAGGGTGGATCTGTCTGTCAGTCCAGAGGTAATTGCAATGTAGAGGGTGGATCTGTCTGTCAGTCCAGTGGTAACAGCCATGTAGAGGGTGGATCTGTCTGTCAATCCAGAGGTAACAGCAATGTAGAGGGTGGATCTGTCTATCAATCCAGTGGTAACAGCAATGTAGAGGGTGGATCTGTCTGTCAGTCCAGTGGTAACAGCAATGTAGAGGGTGGATCTGTCTGTCAGTCCAGAGGTAACAGCAATGTAGAGGGTGGATCTGTCTGTCAATCCAGTGGTAACAGCAATGTAGAGGGTGGATCTGTCTGTCAATCAAGTGGTAACAGCAATGTAGAGGGTGGATCTGTCTGTCAGTCCAGTGGTAACAGCAATGCGCTCCCTATCCCCCACTCTTCCCCCCACTATACACACACACACCACAGACATGGGGAAAAATACACACCCGCTCACACACACACACACACACATACGCACACACACACACACACGCGCGCGAACAGAAATGCGCCTGGGCGCGTGTGCGCGCGCGCGCGCGCGCGCGCACACACACACACACACACACACACACACACACACACACACACACACACACACGCGCGCGCGCGCACACACACACACACACACACACACACACACACACACACACACGTAAGCACACACACACATGCACGCATGCATACACAGACACGTACACACACACACACACACACACACCACACCTGTTCCCAGCCCCACCCCACCCCCCTCTCCCCCCAACACACATACACACACGGACAGTAATGCGCGCGCACTCACACACACACACACACACACACACACACACACACACACACACACACACGCATGCACGCACGCACGCTTACACAGACAGACACACAAATACACACATACACAGGCACTCACGCACACACACACACACACACACACACACACACACACACACACACACACGCATGCACGCACGCACGCTTACACAGACAGACACACAAATACACACATACACAGGCACTCACACACACACACACACACACACACACACACACACACACACACACACACACACATACGGACAAAAACAAGTAGAACAACACAAAGAGGCAGGCACACACACACGCACGCACGCACACACACACACACACACACACACACCACGCGCGCGCGCGCGCGCGCGCGCACGTGCGCACAAGCACACATACAGCGACAACACAACAAAAAAAAAACACTACTACCACCACCACCACCACCAACAACAACAGCAACAACAACAAAATAACATCAACAACAATAGCAACAAAACCAAATCAAACAACACCACCACCACCACCAAGAACAAAACCAAAGCAAGCAACTCTACGCACGGATCAAGTTGAGGGTGCAAGCGTCTTTGCTGGAAACGGAGCCCACGGCAGAGCCCTCTTCCAGACACTGGAGCTGAGCGTTCTCCAGCGCCCGCCGCTCGCTGAGTTTGAGGGTCACGACACTCTCCGAGGGGGACGTCCTCCTGGGGACGACTGCCGCAGTCACAATACTTTCTGCCGTGTCACAGCTGTCCTGCCCGCTGGAGTTCACGGGTGGACATGTGCCGGCATCGAAGTCGCCCAGCTTCCACAGGACCGTGCTTTGAGCGGGATGTTGATACAGGTGAAGCTGTGGTCGGCGTCCTGCAGGTTCACGTCGGCGTATCGGTCCCGTCCTTCACTCCTACACCCTGTGATGGACACCCCGGCTGAAAGGAAAGGACAGTGCAAAGTAAAGCCTCGGTGTTGACCCAGCCAGAGACTCTAGCATCTCTACACTGAAGAGCTGTGGGCACGAACCAGGAAGGGGAGGAGAAGGGGGGGGGGGGGGGGGGGGGGGGGGAAGAGGCTCTGCTTCACGCATTCCCCCCCCCCCCCCCCCCCCCCCCCTCCACCCCCTCCCGTCGTTCCGGCCCCAATTCTGAGAAACGGACAGACAAACAAAAATCTGAAAGCATTTTTTTTTTAAGAGCACAATATAAAAAACAAACTAACGAACAACCGACAATCAGTGGGGAAACAAATCTGAAACACATCGTCAGCACATGTTGCAGACGTTGTTGTCCTGTACTGCCAGACATTATAATGATTATTCCCCACTCCATCCTTTCCCCAAGGTCCTCTCCAAACACAGCCACATCCAGTCTCTTCCGGTCGCAGACCGTGCACCGGCAGTCCACAGGGAGCAGTCACTATCAGGTGGTCATGAGGCAACCCCCACCGGAGTAGACCCTGTACAGCCGCTGAGTTCCGTTGGTCGTGCTCAGTGATACAAAACCTTAATTGACGGTTTGCCCGAGGGGGAGAAAACAGGGCCGTAATACTAACACACGTGAAAAACACGTTGGAGTTTGTTTGCTTCTTGTCTGACGAGAGCAAATTCACTACATAAGGTAATAATCACTGCTTTGACACGACAAGCCATTTTCATTGAGAAAGCATAAGTAATAATGAAAGTTTTCATGTGAAAGCATTAATTGTGTGTCGTTGAACAAGTATCTTGACTCGAACTTTTTTTTTTCTTCAGTCAAAACCAAAATTTTCATGTAGAAATGACGATTTTCGCCGTTTCTGACTGTTGTTAGAATATCAGATGAGTCAAAGAAAGCAAACTAATTTATTTATTATTCAAATTAAGCCAAAAATCGTCACACACACACACACACACACACACACACACACACACACACACACACGCGCGCGCGCGCGCACGCGCGCACACACACACACACACACACTCACACACACACACACACACACACACGAGAAAGAAAGAAAGAAAAATTGCAGACAACCAGTCAGCCACTCTGGAGAGCATAGACCCCGGCGATATCGAACGGATTCTGAACCTGTACTTAGATCCAGCGGATCCCCAAAATAAGAAAAAAAAAATGATAGGTTCGTTCGTATGGGGGCCACATATGCCACTTTTCTATCAAATCTCGACAAAATTAGTTTGCTTGTGTGTGTGTGTGTGTGTGTGTGTGTGTGTGTGTGTGTGTGTGTGTGTGTGTGTGTGTGTTGTTGTTGTTGTTGTTGTTGTTGTTTCTAAGCGACACAGCACTTTTTTTTTTTCGATTAAGAAAAGAGTGCCTTGAGCTCAGCAAAACAAACAGAACAAAACAAACAAACAAACGACAAAAAAAAATCAAGTTTATTTCATAAACGGATATCTCACATTTACTGGCAATCCGAATTACAGTTTGGATCAAGTACGCGAAACAACATTCATAAGTTGATGTGGGGTGGGGTGGGGTGGGAATATTCATCTAGTCACTGCAACATAAAGAGACTGAGCTACAAAACTGTAACTACAACAAAAGTCAGCCAAGACGTTGATTGGTTTTGTGTTGCTTTGTTTTGTTTTGTTTCCTGTCTGCTCCTCTGTGTCACTCGAGGGCATCACCACCATGCTGTTCATTCAGGCTCCTTCTTCACAACCACACTCTGGGTTGTCCCGTCGTCGACGCCCCCCTTGTGAAGCCGAAGTGGTGTGTGTTGTTGCTTCACAACGGGAGTATTGCGCATGTTAATGTCTGTACTGTTTTTATTTTTGGTCGCTGAGGAAAGCATATTGCCAAACATTTCTTGTCCTGTTTTGTGTCGTTCATTAAAACCGCGTTACTTCAGGCTTTGTTTTGTGTGCTCTTCTGCTTTTTCGTCTGGTTCCGTGAACGCTGCAGTTTGTTTCATTTGCCTTTCCAACATGGCGTACAGCTCAGCGTTAAAATACACTGACCCCTTTGTTCAGTCAGTATTGTTTTGGTAATCTTGAGTTCCTCCCCCACAACTGGCGACAATAACAATAGCTTAGTCGCGGAGGCAATGTGAGTGAACGCCCCCCCCCCCCCCCCCCCCCCCCCCCCCCCTTCCCTGTGAAGACCGCCACCCCATCCAGCGCAGGGCTGCAATCGAGGGTTATTTCCATAACATATTTCGGCGTCAACAAGGCCCGAGAGAAACGGACACCTGCGACGTTGGTCAGACGACGACGATTTAGTCTGTGGCGAACAGTGTCGACGTCTCTGTGACAGCGTATGCCAAGAGTGTAGACGATGGATTTGTGTGGAGCTAATGGCTGAAATGAAGAAGACTGTTCGGCCTTGGCGGAAGTGTGCGCCCTCCCGAGTGTCCTAGCGATGACAGTTGTTTCCGGTTTCCACTGTTGTGCGCCTGTCATCGTCAGTACCATGGCCACGTGCACCGTGAGTCAGAGGACACCAGTGTGCAAGGCCGTGAGTCATGAGTTGGCTCATTCCGTTCTCCCCGCACACCAGCACATCCAGCTCCGGTCTGCAGCTGGGGAACATCAGTGGCTGCTGTGACCCAGTCTACACAGGACAGCAGCAACTAATGCCCCCCCCCCCCCCCCCCCCCTCCCAATAAACAAAAAATCTGCTTGGTTGCGGATAGCTGCAGGTAATTCCAGACAGCTATTCCTACCGGCCCACAACACCACACACACACCAGAAATATGGCAAATCGTGCAGCCTCACACATCAATATTTACACATTAAAAAAAAAGACTGAAGTGCACACACCGTTTTGACGACCTACTTTTTAGTTCATCATCTTTCCATTTAAAATTCACTTTGTCTTCCATGTAAACAAGACGAATAATGTCTTCAAGGGGCACGGGGTCAGAAAGGAAATATTTTCTCATCATTTCCGGCCATCATGTTGTTCTCAAGGCGTGGTGGAAGAGGCGCCGCTATTTTCACACTGCCCAGCATGAGTGACCGTTCCTCTCTGAAGGCGCCAACCAGCTGAAGGTGGACATTGTGCCACTGAGCTGAGATCGTGTTTTTTCCCTAACATCCACTACATTTAATGTTACTGATGAGTCGTCAATCCCTCTCCCCCCCCTCTCCCCCTCCCCCCAGCAGTCATGGCCTTGTGCCACAAACTAAAACTCTGGTGCCGCCCTGTCCGTTCACATGGTAGAGACCAACCTGAGTCACACACACGCACACACACACGCGCGCACGCACACACACACACACACACACACACACACACACACACACACACACACACACACGTGCGCGCGCACGCGCACACACAAATCCCACACAAATATTTATCTCCAATAGGAATCAAACCTACAACCTCCAAGCCCAACACGGCGCGACGGCGGTCAGTACAGTTACTAATTTCCACGAGTCATGATGACCTGTTGCCATGTAACACACAGCCCAAACCCAAAAGACAAGACAAAATATCAGATTTTGAGCCAACAAAATGGCTTGTTACAACAGAAGTGATTAATTTGATAAAGCTCCTATTCGTGTGTGTTGAGCAATATTTTTCCCCCCAGATCATACAAGCCGAAAAAAAATGATGAGTTTGTGACATTGAAAATGTTGTCGAAAACGAGTGTTAAAGACGTTTATGGTTGTGCAAGTTATTTTCCCAGCAGGAAACACCTTCGTGCAGACGATGACTAGAAAGGTCTCTTCAAACTGTTCTGCATTCTGACGAAGTTCGCTCAGCTAGCTCTTTGTAAGTGCCAAGAAAATGTCAATGCCAAAGTTTACCCCCCTCCCCCTTTCTCTCTCTCTCTCTCTCTCTCTCTCTCTCTCTCTCTCTCTCTCTCTCGCACTCTTTCCGTCTCTCTCTCTCTCTCTCTCTCTCTCTCTCTCTCTCTCTCTCTCTCTCTGTATTTCGCGAACTTATACAATTCATTTTTACTTTCTCATGACTTAACAGCTACATATGAGTACTATGTATGCATGTTCTTTTGTGTCACATGTTCTATTACGTATGACTGTTGTGTTACGCTGATATCACCTTTTTTTCGGGGGTGGGGGGGGGGTGGGGGGGGGGGGGGGGAGCTTACCCAACTCTCATTCATCTCTCTCTCTCTCTCTCTCTCTCTCTCTCTCTCTCTCTCTCTCTCTCTCTCCTTTCTTTCCCTCCTTGAAATTATCTAAGTAATAAATCAAGTTTATTTTATTGACTCTCTTAACATGTTACTGTAATCATAAAAACAATTTTCTGTTTGTCCCCCCCCCCCCCCCCCCCCCACTTCCACACACACCTCTCCACCACCCCCACAATCTATCTCCATTAAGATTCTTACACCACTATCGCTTGACCCTTACTTTTTTGCTTTTTTTTTCTGCGCATATATATATATATATATATATATATATATATATATATATATATATATATATATATCCCCCGCACATAATTCTCTCTCTCTCTCTCATCACTGCCTTCCTCCCCTCCCTCTCTCTCCTCTACTCTCTCTCTCTCTCTCTCTCTCTCTCTCTCTCTCTCTCTCTCTCACACACACACACACACACACACACACACACACACACACACACACACAGGGGCGGACACACACACACACACACACACACACACACACACACACACACACACACACACACTCTCTCTCTCTCTCTCTCTCACTCACTCTCTCATACACACACACACGCACGCACGCACGCACGCATACACGCGCGCGTGCGCGCGCGCATTCTGACTTATTTGAAAAATTCAGTTACATCCCAAATTATCTTGTGGCAAGAACGATCTGTCATATGATTTGGTCATTTTAAAGACACGTAAAAAGCAGTTACTGCCTAGGTAATTCTCTTCACTGCGGGCCGGATGTTTAAAAGCAAAGTGGTCCTGGTTCCACTAGTTTCCATATTAAGTGATTCGTTCGTTCTTTCAGACTCTCTCTCTCTCTCTCTCTCTCTCTCTCTCTCTCTCTCTCTCTCTCTCTCTCTCTCTCTCACACACACACACACACACACACACACACATACACACAAACACATATGGACGGAGAGAGAGAGAGAGAGAGAGAGAGAGAGAGAGAGAGAGAGAGAGAGAGAGAGATTACAAAAACACGCCGGAAGAAGGTCTTTTGTCTTCTTTGTCGATTGCTCAGACAGAGGAAGTAGGTCTTTAGTAAGATGTACATTATCCCAGGTCACATAATCGCCCAGGTCTACGCTTCTCTAGATGTCCATTTCCAAACAGTCTCAACACTCCCCCCACTTCCATGTTTCTACAAGATCTCTGTCCCAAAGTTTCTATACACCCTACCTACCCCCATCCACACACACACACACACACACACACACACACACACACAACAACACACAACTCCCAGTCTTGTGTTGCCAGTTCTATATTTTACAACACAGGTCAGCCTAGTTTCAAGTTCTCCCCGAGTTTACGTTTGCCCATGTCCAAGTTAGCCTTGCCCCCCCCCCCCCCCCCCCCCCCCCCCCCCCCTCTTTGTCCTCTACCCAACTCTACATTAAAGATGGAGTCCAGAACACGTTACAGTAACCCACAATGACGTTACAGGTTACAATATTCTAATTATTCTTATTCTTCTTAATATCATTATCATTATTATAATGACTATTGTTATCGTAATCATATTACGATTATCATCATTATCGTAATCATCATCATCATCATCGTTACCATCATTATTGTTGTTATTACTATTATTATCATTATCGTTATTATTGTTACCATTATCCCCTCCGGGGGTTGCAACCTTGTTGTGGTCGGAGGGCTTGCGCGGTCCTGTAATCCCTTAGGCTTTGCTGGCGGGGGCATCAAAACTTGAACATAGGCTAGTTTTTTTTTTTTTTTTTTAAATGCTTCTAGGCCTGAAAATGCAGTTGCTGTCTGGCCTAAGCATAACGTGGTAAGGAGTTGATGCCCTGTAGGGCCCTCCCATGTCAGATAGGCTAAGGGTGAGGATCCTGACTAATAGTAACCACCTTTTTCCTTTTTCCTTTTATCTTCTGCCTTCTTATTTGTCTCTTTTCTATCTTCGTCTCCCCTTCAAGTCTTCTTCCCCCACACTCTTCTTTTCTCTGTGGTCTTCTTGAGGCCCACCGTGTTTGCCGTGCGGTGCGTCCTGTGATGGGGGAGAATAGGATCCTGGAGGTTTGAGACCGCTGATGTGACTGCGGTGCATCAAGTCAACACACCTCTTTGGCCTGGACTTCCTCTAGACAGGTGGTCGAAGTAGTCGCGTGCGTGCCCTAGCTCAGGCCAGAAGGCGGCGGCTCGGGTCAAACGGGTTTGGGAGCTTCTGTGGCAGGGATGCTTTCAGGCCTGGTGTGATATCTCTTTTGAAGTCCTGGTGCCCGGATATACTGGAATTCCGTATAAAGTGGGCATCCCCCTTGTTGGGACTCGATGGCGGGTGGGAATCGAGAGAGATGAATTCTAATGAATACAACATGGCAAAAAAAACAAAAAAAAACAAACAAAACAAACAAACAAAAAGACACAGGCAGGATTCAGAAACGGATACGGACACGGATTCGGAACTTGAGACAAGAACCCTTTCAGGCTTCTGGCCCAGCCGGCTGATTGTGGAGGGAGCGGATGAAGATAGACCTCTGTCGGGCCTGAGTCCTTTCGCGAGTGCGAAGGGAATCAATGGGCTCAGCGGGAAGCCAAAGAGCGTCAAGAGATTGAGGAATGGGTCACTTCTGGTTGAGTGCTCTTCCAAGCTGCACTCAGAGATGCTGTTGAAATCGACAACGTCGGTGGATCGATCGATCAGGGTGTCTCCACACAAATCTCTCAACTCTTCGAAGGGAGTAATCCGGTGCAGAGATCTGAGAGGAGTGTCGGAGGCAGAAATCAAGTCGGAACTGGCACCGCAAGGAGTGACCCACGTTCATCGTGTATTTGTGCGCAAAGGCAATGACAGAGTTCCGACTGACACCCTTTTCTTGACCTTCTGCTCTACTTCTCTCCCGGAGTCGATTACGGTGGGCTACTTGAAAGTCGCAGTGTCGCTGTACATCCCGTCCCCTCTGCGCTGTTTCAAGTGCCAGAGGTTCGCCATGTGAGGGATAGATATACGGAAGAAGAGGTGTATGGTACCTGCTGCCAGCCAGTCCACCAGGGTGCGTGTGACAGTCCACCACTCTGTGCCAACTGTGGAGGCAAGCACCCATCATCATCAAAGACCTGCCCAAACTGGTTAAAGGAAAAGGAAATTCAGAGAATAAAAGACTGAACAGCGAATCCCGTGTTTTGAGGCGAAGAAGATTGCTATGAAAAGTCAACCAACTGCTGGGCTCTCGTTTGCAGCAGCAGTAAGAAAGCCAACAACAGTCAGCATCGGCGTGCAGACGGTCGAATCCTCGTTTGCTGAGTTGCCGAGAGAGAGACACAAAACCAAGTCTGTAGCCTCAGGCAGAACCACTGCATGCGATGAACCCCAGCAGTCATCGCCTTCAGATATGACTCAGTCTTCAAAGCCCACTCCTGCCCCAGACCATCAGGGGGCAAAAGACCTACAGGCCCTTCAGGGCGGCAGAGAGTGGAAGTTGTTGAAGTGCAAGATAAGACCACCCCCTCAAAATCCTCCAAAGGGGCACCTACAGCTGTCAACAAGGGAGCTGGCGGTTCTGGAGGAAAGACCAAGTCGCCGCCTAAAAAGAAAGCGCCGAATATTTTATCAGATCGAGAGAAAAAAGCAGAGAGAAACACCAACAGATTTGCAGTTCTCTCGGATCTAGATGATGTCGACATGGAATGAAAGGAACTTGCTGTGAAGAGTTACAAGATTTATTTTCCTTCACCATATCTCTTTTATGATGGACACATCCACAATGGATTCAACCATACAATGGAATATTAGGGAACTGTCAACCAATTTCGAAGTATTGCAGCTTTTGTGCCGTGAAGCTAGGCCGATGCTAGATGCCCTCCAAGAAACTCTTCTCAAGTCTGACAAAACTTTTTCACTTTCTGGCTACAGCTTTCTAAATCTACCTGCACAGTCTGTTGAACATGGTGCTTCTTCTGGGGGGTAGCCTTATTCATTCATAATTCTGTTCTGTACAGCCCAGTTGCTCTGAATACTCCGCTTCAGGCAGTGGCAGCTCGGGTTACTCTCCACAAAACAATTACTATCTGTAGCTTGTATCTGTCTCCAAATATCTGCATCACTAAACGGGACCTCATTTCGCTCTTGGAGCAGCTTCCCAGACCCTTCCTGCTGTTGGGTGATCTGAATGGCCACTCTCCTCTGTGGGGAAGTGAGAGATCTTCACCTAGGGGTCTGCTTTTAGAGGAAGTGTTTTCGGAGCTTGATTTGTGTGTTTTGAATGGGAATCGCCAACTTACTTTCACTCCGCTAATGGCACACCACACCTTGTCTGGATCTTTCTGTCTGTGACCCATCTTTTTTTTTGGATTTTGTTTGGGAGGTTGATGAGGACCTGCATGGTAGTGACCACTTTCCTGTGTTGCTTCGGTGTACGAATGCAGAGAGTGAGTCTTTGCCAGAACGCCTCAATTTCAACAAAGCAGATTGGGACCTCTTTGCCACTAGTTTCTTATAGATCTGGAAGAGGACAAGATCCTGCAAAGTGAAGATCCAGCAGGAAGTCTTTCAGATTTCATACTGAATTGCGCAAAGTCAACCATCCCCACATCTTCCAAGAAGCCCCTAATGCCAAAAGTTCCTTGGTTCAATTCTGAATGCAAAGAAATCAACAAAACCCGTAAAAAGAGCTCAACGTCGGGTCTCTTGCAGACCTTCGATGCCCAACGTCCGAGCGCATCAGAAACTGAGGGCCAAATCCAAACACATGTATAAGACCAGTAAACGTTTATCTTGGAGACAGTTTTGCTCAAGTCTCCCATCCAAAACATCGAAAAAAAGTGTGGAAAATCATCAAGAAAATTAAAGGGAAGAACACCTGCCCCAATGTGAACCATCTCAAGTTTTTTTTTATTCTTTAATAACAGAGAAAAAAAGCAGTTGCTAATCTGCTTGCTTCTACCATTGAAAAGAATTCCTCCTCTTTTTAACAAATCAGTCAGGTTTATCAAAAACAAAGCCCTTAAAGAAAAATCACCCTGCAACTTTTCGTCAGACAACATGGAAGACTACAATCTTCCTTTCACTTTAAACGAATTGAAATCCACCTTACTTTCCTGCAGCGATTCCTCTCCGGGTATAGATGAAATCCATTATAAACTTTTGAAACATCTTCCACAAAAAGGTCTGAACATCCTGCTACAGGTATACAACCATGTATGGACTACTGGATTCTTTCCACCTTCTTGGCGAAAAGCCCTCATCATTCCTATTCCTAAACCTGGAAAAGATCTCTCCAACCCGTCAAACTACCGTCTTATAGCTTTGACCAGCTGTGTCTGTAAACTGATGGAGAAAATGGTCAACGCTAGACTCATGTGGAAACTTGAAACTGACGGCCTTCTGGCGAAAGAACAGTGTGGTTTCCGCAAACATCGAACCACAGTTGACATTTGATCCATCTGGAATCTACGCTTCGGAACGCCTTTCTGAACAAACAACACGCAGTGGCTGTTTTATTCGATTTGGAGAAAGGCCTACGATACTACCTGAAAGTCTGGGGATACTTCATGATCTCCATGATCTTGGTCACCTTTCCACTTTTCATTCAAATTTTTTGGCAGAACGACAGTTTCAGGTCTGGGTTGGCACTACTCTCTCTGATGTTCATGAGCAGGAGTTGGGTGTTCCACAAAGGAGCATACTGTCTCCTGCCCTCTTTAGCATTAAGATCAACAACATTGTCAAATCAGTTCAACAGGGTTCAGACTGCTCATTGTTTGTGGATGATTTTGCTGTCTACGCAACTGGAAGCCTGTATCCAAGTGTCCAGCGCAGGCTCCAGCTTTGTGTGGATAAAATTCATCAGTGGGCAGATGAAAACGGCTTCACTTTTTCTCTGACGAAGACACAGTGCATTCACTTCCATATTTTTCGTCAGTTTTTTCCAGATCCTGTAATTCAAATAGGGAAATCTCCCATTCCAGCTGTCAAAGAGGCCAAATTCTTAGGAGTTATTTTTGACCAAAAACTCAACTTTCTCAGGCACATTAAACACCCTCAAAACTTCTGGCCAGAGGGCTCTGAATATTCTGCGGGTCGTAGCACACACTGACTGGGGCGCTGATAAGAAAACTCTGCTGCACCTCTACAGAGCCTTGGTCCGTTCCAAACTGGACTATGGTTGTGCTGTGTATGGCTCTGCAAGACCGTCTTACCTCAAACTCTTGGACCCTATCCACCATCAAGGGCTTCGTCTCTGTCTTGGAGCGTTCCGCACCACCCCTGTGTACAGCCTGTATGCAGAGGCAGGTGAATCCTCACTGTCCAACCGCAGGCTGAAACTGTCTTTGAATTACTATATCAGACTGTTCTCTGAATCGGAAAACCCTGTCTATGACTGTGTCTTTGACCCTCAGTTCCAAAGCAAATTCGAAAACAACCCTAACTGTATTCCGCCGTTTGACCTTCGTATGCAGCCTCACGCGCGGAATGCAGGTCTAGACCTAGGAGTTGTGTCTGATTTTTCCATGTTTCCAGATGAACCTGCGTGGACCTTTTTCACACCAGAGATTAGTTTTGATCTTGCAGCTTTTCGCAAAGAGTCTACCAGCTCGCTGGCATACAACGCATTGTATACTGAGCTCTGTTCAAAACTCCCATCCTATCAGAAAATTTTCACTGACGGTTCCAAGTCTGAAGATGGAGTGGCCTGTGCAGCCTACTGCCCTGGTGCTCCTTCTCAAATACTGTTAGAAAATATTCCTTCGGATGCTTCTGCTTACTCTGCTGAACCTACAGCTCTGGTTCTGGCACTGAGGATAATCTCACAATCTACGAAGAGGGACTTTCTGGTTCTGTCGGATTCGCTGTAAGCTTTGAAGGCCACAGCTGGCCGCAACCTTCAGCATCCAGAACTTTTACACTTCTTTGAACTTTTTACCAAGCCGAAAAGTGGAGGGTTACAACATTCTTCTGGCTTGGGTTCCTGGTCATGTTGGCATCGGAGGGAATGAAATGGTTGATCGTTTGGCCAAGAATGCCACAAGAGAGAAAATGTCCAACATATATATCCCCTGCTCAGATCTGAAACCCAAATTATATCGTATTATAAATTAAATTATAAAAAAATAAAAAACCAAACATAAAAAAAAAAAACAAAATAAGAAAATAAAAATTAAGAAAAAAAAATAAAAACAAAAAAAAATGTATAAAATCAAAAAATAAAAGAAAATGGGGGGGGAATAAAATGATATAATAATATAAAAAAAAAAAAAATAAATACAAAAAAAAAAAAAAAAAAAAAAATTAAATAAATAATATAAAAATGGGGGGGGGGGGGGGGAAAATATATATAATAATTAAAAAAAAATAAAAAAAGAAAAAAAAAGCATAAAAATAAAAAAAAAAATATAAAATAATAATTTATATACATATAAAAAGAAGAATATTATAAAAAAAAAATTTAAAAAAAAATAAATAAAATAACATAAAAAAATAATTTACCACAAACCTAAAGAATATATAAAATAAAAATATCAAAAAAAAAATACATAAAAGGACCCTCTAAAAAAAAAAAATAAATAAAAGGGGGGGGGGGGGGGGACAGTAATAAAAGGGGGGGGGGGGGGGGGGGGGGGGGGTAAAAAAAAATTAATAATCAATACATAAAAAAAAAAAAATAAAATAAAAAATAGAATTATAATATATATATTATCTCAGGAGGAGGGGGGTTCTGGCACTACGGAAATCTCCCAATCTACGAATATGTACATTCGGTTTTGTCGGATTCACTGTCGTCTTTGGAGGCTCATAGCTGGCCCGCAATCGTTCAGCACCCGACTTTTACACTTTTTTGAACTTTTTACCAAATTGACACGGAGGGTTACAACATTCTTCTGGCTTGGGTTCCGTGGTCGATGGGGGGGGGGATTGTTTGGAATACGCAGACGAATAACAAACTCTTTCAGATCCGTCCAAACCCAAAGGAGTTCCTCTCATCTTCGTCTAGTGGTCGTAAAGAAGAAACAGTTCTATGCCGGCTGCACACCGGCCATTCGTATTTTACCCATTCCTACCTTTTAAGAATGAAGAAGCTCCGTGGTGCATTCCATGTCATGTGCCACTCACAGTGAAACATATTCTTTTAGAGTGTTGGGACTTGCACGATGTGAGACAAAACGTGTCATTGCGATCCAGGTGGAAGGAATCCCGATGAAAAATGTTAACCCCTTTCAAGAACTCAAAGATCGCGTCGGGCGGAACATTCATCAGATTTTACAGTGGACAGATTTTTAACAAATTTTTGGTTGATTTTTTAGACAATGTATTTTAAAGAACTGTGTGAATGAATGACCTGTGAGTTGATTTTAACGTGGTGACAGCCCTGATATGGCCCTTTGCGGTCGGCTGGGCTGTAAGCAACATTATCTTATCTTATTACCATTATCATTATTATCAATATTATTTTATTGTATTGAAGGGTACTTACACAGTGCCTGTCTTTGGTTTGAGAACAAGGTCTAAGCGCTTTACGATCAACGCTCTCGTTTACACAACCGGCTGCCCACCTGGGTAGAGCCGACAGACGAGCTGCCTGCTGGCGCTAGATCCAGTCGTTTCCATGTGTCATTCAGTCTGGCAGTCACACCACGAGTCACGGCGACCCAGCGTGACGCTGTCTTGCGACTCAAAATGAGCCGAGGTGACCGAGATCTCTTGAGGCTGAAGGTCAAGTTACACAAGATGGAATATGGCCGGCCACATCGAGGTCAAAGGTCAAGTCACCCAAAACGTGTCATTGCGATCCAGGTGGAAGGAAGTGACAGCTCTTGTGACAAAGAAAGGAACACAGTGACCGGAAGTGATGTCAAGGGATGGGTGGTCCCAGAATGGGGTCACAGAAGCCAAACCCGGGCTACTGGTCAAGTTCAAGGTCAAGTGACGCCTGTCAAAAATGAAGGTAAGCTGGGGAAAGAAAATGAAGCAGTCGTGGCGACCTAGAATGGGTCATGATAATTCAGACGTACCTGAAGGACAAATGAGACATGATGGGTCACATGGATCCAGAGGAATGTTACATTTTCAGCGAACCAGAATGTGCGGCGTCCACCTGTATAGTACATGTGAGGTAAGGGACACAGAGTGCACACGTGTATCTGGGTTACCGTGACCCTGTGCCGGGTCACCTGACTTGGAACATAGTCTCGTGTATCACACGCATCTGGGTCGCTCGACCTTCAATGCTATTCTGGGTCACTGTGAAACAGTCTGAGTCACTTGGTCTGGATCACAGTGTACCCTCGGGGTTCTCTGACCTTTGACCTTGATTTTGGTCTATTAAAACCCATTCCGGGTCAGTCACCATTCAGCTTCGACCTCGACCTTGGCACATTGTGAGTCACTCGGTGTTGTCCTCGCTCTTGGTTTGACTCTTACTGTGTAATTTCGAGGTTGCCGGCTCTGTACCGTCTGAAACTTAACATCATTCTGAATCGCTCACCGAAGCTTTCACCTGGGCACGGGTCACGGTGGCCCACTATGGGGAATTTGACTGTCCATTCAGTGCGGGTCGTTAAGTCCTCTTGGCCAGTGGTTGGCTTTTAACTTTGATGTATGTCCCCGTGACTGAGTCTGGGTCACTTAATCATTACCGGTGCTCCGGTGTCACGGTGCTCCGGTGTCACCGTGACAACTTGTGGCTTACCGTCATGCAGTTTGGGCGATTTGATTTTTAATCCAGGTCGTAGCTATCCATCCTGGATCACTTAGCTTTTGTCATCACTCTCCTGGACGTGGGTCCGCGAACCCGTTTTGGGTCACTTTGTATCGTCGCGTGGGTAAGTTGGCCCATTTTGAGGTACTGTCACCCTGGATACTTACACACGAATCAGACGACCACCATTTTGAGGACCTTTGTGTCACTCTGGATCCCTACACATGGGTTAGCTGACCCATTTGAGGCACTATTTGTCACCCTGAATTCTTACACACAGATCAGCTGACCCATTTTGAGGCACTATTTGTCACTCTGAATTCTTACACACAGATCAGCTGACCCATTTTGAGGCACTATTTGTCACTCTGAATTCTTACACACAGATCAGCTGACCCATTTTGAGGCACTATTTGTCACTCTGAATTCTTACACACACATCAGATGACCCATTTTGAGTCACTTTATATCATCACTTTGGATTCTACACATGAGTTAGCTGACCCATTTTGAGTTACTTTGTATCATCACTGTGAATTCTTTCTACACTTTGGTCAGCTGACCCATTTGGGGTTACTTTATATCATCACTCTGGATTCTACACATGAGTTAGCTAACCCATTTGGGGTCACGTTGTATCATCACTCCGGATTCTACACATGAGTTAGCTGAATCCACTTTGAGTTACTTTATATCATCACTCTGGATCCTACACATGAGTTAGCTGACCCATTTGGGGTCACTTTGTATCATCACTCCGGATTCTACACATGAGTTAGCTGAATCCACTTTGAGTTACTTTATATCATCACTCTGGATCCTACACATGAGTTAGCTGACACACTTTGGTTCACTTTATAACATCTCTCTGGATTCCTACACTTTGGTCAGCTGACCCATTTTGAGGCACTGTATTTCACTCTGGGTCACCCATGACCCCCTGAGAACCAAAAACCTTTTCATGGATCAGATGATACGTCATAGAGCACGCAGTCACTCGAACTTTCGCCTCAGTGTGCATCATGAAATCCTTCTCCGAGTCATTTGATCTTTAATCTAGGGGAGATCAGAATCATTAACAAAACTTCCCGTCATTGTGACACATTCTGGGTTACCATGTTACATTTTAGGTTACCATGACTGATTGAGGGAAAGGGAAGGGGGCATAGACCAAGTGAGAACATAGACTTAGGGGCAACCATCGATAATGAAACCTACAGATTGTGCATGGTGCGCAAGCGTGTTTTACACAGAAGGAGGCGTGTGTGTGTGTGTGTGTGTGGGGGGGGGGGGGGGGGGGGGGGGGGAGAGAAAAACAACGTGGGGAAAAAATGGGGAGGATGGAGGGGAGGCTCCAACTAAAAAGAGAAGAAATAAAAGAAAAAGGCACCCACTCACCCACAGACACACACACACACACACACACACACACACACACACACACACACATCTCCCGAAAAAAAAAAGACTCTGGGGAACTAATGGGCCCCAACGAAAGGGCTCTCTCTCTCTCTCTCTCTCTCTCTCTCGCTTGGTCTCTCTGTCTGTCTCGCTTGGTCTCTCTGTCACACACACACACACGCGCGCGCGCGGTCGAGCGGTCGGCGAGGCACAGAGAGAGAGAGAGAGAGAGAGAGAGAGAGAGAGAGAGAGAGAAACTCAAAACTCGGGGAAAACTTTAGTCGATCAAGGATTGATATTGCAGGCAGACCCTAGTCTTCTAATCTATCCTTGCTAATTTATGCGATGAGATTAAAAACAAATTAAACCGAAATGGGACAGAGAGAGAAAAAAAATGATACGCACATAGGATTATGGAGTACATGATTCGCACACATAGACATTCATTCGCAAAGGCTTGACGAAAGGCTTGCCTACACGCAGTCATGAAGGTACCAATGCAGTCAACAACAATAACAAAAATGGAAGGGGGGGGGGGGGGGGGGCGTGGGTGTGGAGGGGTGAAACTGAGCTGGGGGAAGGAAATAGAAAATCAAGACAGACAAAAAAAACCCACTTTTTGCCACACACACACACACACACACACACACACACACACACACACACACACACATGCGCGCGCGCGCGCGCCACCCATGCACACCCATGCACACACACACACACACACACACACACACACACACACACACACACACACACACATTTCTCTGTAAGTGAGATGAACAGTGACTATATGATGATGTTTGCTGTATGTTTGAGAGAGAGAGAGAGAGAGAGAGAGAGAGAGAGAGAGAGAGAGAGAAGACACGATAATTGATGCATTGCCCCTCATGAAGGGGTGCAACGAAATACCGTCAGAGAAGCACCATAAGAACTACACACAGATCTAACCAACACGTGCTCAGAAACTATCCTAATGTAACCTAAAAGGCTGCAATCTGAACGCCTTAAATAAATAAATCGACACATTTCTGACTGTTTGTTCATAAGTACATGCCGAAAGAAGCGCTAATCTCAAGAGTTCTGGGACTTTATAATTAGACAATGGTATAAACTGAGCTCATGATTTTAGCCGGAACAGACAACATGCAGATGCACTTCACTTTCTATCTCCTCTCTACAAAGTTGACATAATAAATCTGCATCGCAATGAAGTGACCACACACACACACACACACACACACACACAGAAAGATAGACAGACTGGCTGAGTATCCCGTGAAAGTGTGACCGTTATTGTGCTAACCCATGAGATCATATTTTTGTCAGCGAACGAACGTTTCGGTTCGTGGTACACACTGATCTCAGAGTCAAATCAAGACACAGAGTTAATTTTAGTCCGTGTGCCACCAACCTTGAACAGATGCGCCGAAGACGCCGCAGAACAGTATCCATACTGTGCATTGAAGATTCGCCATGTTATCTGCCACTCGGTAATGCTATCTCCTAGCTCATGAACCAGTCCAATGGCACTCCTCGTTCTTAAGAACTTCTCCTCAAACGCGCTTGGGTGTTTTCGGTGCTCCTGTTTACATAATCGACCGTCAGGAGAATAACAAACAATGACAAAACGTGTACCTCACATATACGCAGAGCGACAGCTTAAAAGCCTTGACACCGAAAAAATGCGCGCCGTCAATAAACACAGAAACAGACAGCCAGTGAGTGAGCAAGGAGGAAAGAAAAGAAAAAGAAAGAATGAATATCTTCAACCTACAGAATATCTCCAAACACTATCAGCGCGTTGGACAAAAACCTGCTGTTGAACACAAAGTGACATGCACACTAACGTACGCCAGTTCAGGAGACAAAAAACGAACCTACACACGGGACACGACAACGAAGTGAACACAACGAAACGACACCAACAGGTAGGCCTACAACAAAACAGAAAAAGCCCTGCAGTGGCACAAGCGACTGTAGGCTACGCTGTGCGTTGTCGCAGCGATCAGGCAAAAGATTGAGGAAGTATTTCAACACGGCTTTTTGGGGGACTTGCTTTCATGGAACGAAGCAGGACAGCGTGGGCCGAGGTCGCGAGTGAATCACACACAGACACTGTGACAGGCGCCCTCGCACGTACGGATACATGTACGCGTGCCCTCGCGTTTTCTTAAGGCCTCGACTTATTTGATGACTGTCCCGTTTGTGAGATAATCGACTAAAGCTGTACAAAACAGCAGACACATCTTGACACTTGGCCCGAAAACTAGTTCCGGCTCTTAACGTTAGCAAGTGGTGGCGCCCCTTCCCCCTCTGTTACCACCTAACCCTCCATCCTTCATCCATAAAAGGGCAACTACAAGAATAAGATCGACTTTTCCACAGTGGTCACCAACACCGTGAAATCAACCTGTTAAACAGGAATCGCTCGCAAGTCACACACACACACACGCGCGCGCGCGCGCGCACGCGCGCGCGCGCGTGCACACACACACACACACACGCGCGTACGCACGCGCGCGCGCGCGCGCGCGCGCGCACACACACACACACACACACACACACACACACACACACACACACACCGAGAGATAGATTGATCTAGGATGTACTAAAGTTTTGACAACATAGTCTCTTACCTAGCTTATTTTGTTTAATACATAATACATAGAGAGAGAGAGAGAGAGAGAGGTGTTAATTTCCGGCAATACAAACAAAACCAATGCTATTTTTAGGGGGGGTGTAATCCGGAAGGAAATCTGCGAGTGATATATTGGAATATTTCCCCTTACAGTATATAGCAACAGTTATTTTTACTCCGATCGGCAGCCAGTCTGTGCGCTGTTCATAATTCTGCTCTCTCACAAGTTCACGGAACAGGAAAGTATCAGTTCAAGAATATGCCCCACTGAGCACTGGGGCTTTTCCGTGTCAAGAGGGGCAAGCACAGGCGAATGAAATAGTCGATCTCGTTAGAACAGGAGCCACGGTGACGGATCGCTGGAGCAGACGCGGGCGAAGAAAGAGAGAAAACCCTTAGTTTCAGTTTCAGTTTCAGTTTCATCAAGGAGGTTTCAGTGAGTGCGGACTAGTCCATATACGCTACACCACATCCACTAAGTTTTTTAGACCACACTGCGTATGATTGAAAGGTGATAGATAAATGAATTAATAATGACTTGGATGAGAGAATTTAAGAACAGGGTCTCGTGGCTAGGACTTGGCAGATGTCTGACCTACGCGTTAGTCCAACGAGAGAGGCTGTGCCATATTATTACCACTGTATGTGTGTGTGTGGTGAGTATATTACACATGTCTGTGCATGGATGCGTGGGCACAGGCCCGTGCGTGTGTGCGATCCCACGTGTGTGTGCGTATACAGTGTGTATGCGTATGCATGTGTGTGTGTGTATGCGCGCACGCGCGTGTTCGCGCTTGTATGTGTGCGTGTGTGTGCGCATTTGTGCATGTGTGTGTGTGTGTGTGTGTGCAGAAGTGCATGTGTGTGTGTGTGCGCGCGCGCGCGCGCGCGCGTACGCACGCACAAGTGTGTGTGTGTGTGTGTGTGTGTGTGTGTGTGTGTGTGTGTGTGTGTGATTGATTTATTAGATTTATGTAGGAACTCGCACTTGTGTGGCTCAGGACTTGGCACAGGCGTACGAAGAAGGTTTAACTTTATTTTGGAATGATAGGAAAGGGACGTTTCAGCCAGTGTGTGCTGATGCTGGTTATCTCCCTCTACATCGTTCTGTGTGTGTGTGTTATACACCACCAGACCTATTTTATACTGTGCACACTGTATCTACTTTACACACTGAATAGTAGATCACTATGGGGAAAAAAGGTAACAACCAATCTGCTGCCCATGTGGAGGAAGTGATGGAAGAGAGAGAGAGAGAGAGGGGTGGAAGGGAGAGGGCGCGGTGCCACAGACTTTCCTGTACTCACCAAAATTTGATGAGTGGGGATGGACTTGGAAGGGGGTGGAGACAGGGATGGGAGGGAGGGGGGTGGTAGCAGGGATGACCGGGGGGGGGTGGAGACAGGGATGGGAGGGAGGGGGGGTGGAAGCAGGGATGAACGGAGGGGGTGGGGACAGGGATGGGGAGGGAGGGGGGGGGGTGAAGCAGGGGTGAACGGAGGGGGTGGGAGACAGGGATGGAGGGAGGGGGGGGTAAGCAGGGATGAACGGAGGGGGTGGAGACAGGGATGGGAGGGGGGGAGGGGGTGAAAGCAGGGATGACGGAGGGGGTGGGGGACAGGGATGGGAGGGAGGGGGGGGGGGGGGGTGGAAGCAGGGATGAACGGAGGGGGTGGAGACAGGGATGGGAGGGGGGGGGGTGGAAGCAGGGATGAATGGAGGGGGTGGGGACAGGGATGGGAGGGAGGGGGGGGGAAGCAGCAGGGATGAATGGAGGGGGGTGGAGACAGGGATGGGAGGGACGGGGGTGGTAGCAGGGATGACCGGAGGGGGTGGGAGACAGGGATGGGGGGGGGGGGGGTGGAAGCAGGGATGAACGGAGGGGTGGGAGACAGGGATGGGAGGGAGGGGGTGGAAGCAGGGATGACCGGAGGGGGTGGGGACAGGGATGGGAGGGAGGGGGGGGGGGGGTGGAAGCAGGGATGAACGGAGGGGGTGGAGACAGGGATGGGAGGGAGGGGGTGGAAGCAGGGATGACCGGAGGGGGGTGGGGACAGGGATGGGAGGGAGGGACGGGGGTGGTAGCAGGGATGACCGGAGGGGGAAGGAGACAGGGATGGGAGGGAGGGGGGGGGGGGGTGGAAGCAGGGATGACCGGAGGGGGTGGGAGACAGGGAGGGGAGGGGGGGGGGGTGGTAGCAGGGATGAACGGAGGGGGTGGAGACAGGGATGGGAGGGAGGGGGGTGGTGGAAGCAGGGGTGAACGGAGGGGGTGGAGACAGGGATGTGAGGGGATGACAGAAAATAAGGGAATGAGAGAGGGGTGGGGGGAGGGGCGGCAACAATCCATTCCCATTTAACAAGATTTACAACATTAACTACAACAAACAACAACCACCACCACCACCAGAGAATGTGATGCTCACCCACCTCACCATGATGTCTATTCCCACACAACTTGATGTCTTTTCTCACTACACCATGATGTTTTTTTTTCAGTCACACCATACGCCTTTCCCATCACACTATGATCTTTTCCCATCACACCATGATGTCTTTTCCCACCACACCATGATGTCTTTCCCATCACACCATGATGTTTTTCCAGCCACACCATGATGTCTTTTCCCACCACAACATCATGTCTTTTCCCATCACACCATGATGTTTTTCCAGCCACACCATGATGTCTTTTCCCACCACAACATCATGTCTTTTCCCATCACACCATGGTGGGGACCCGGAATAGCTCAGCTGGTAGAGCGCCTGACTCGTAATCTTGTGATCCTGGGGTTGCGTGTTTGAACCTCCGCCGGGGCGTTTCGGTACAGGGGGATTTTTCCCTCAGAGTTAACATTGGTTCTGACTCCATTTCCCATACAGTCCTTCGAATGAGACTATAAACCGAGGTTCCGTGTGTGAACGCACGTTTAACATCTTGCACACACGTTAAATCCCATCACCAACATTTGAAGAGTAGGCCAGTTTGGCCGTTGGTATGGATGACACGTTACACATAGCATGCACCCTGAGTGAGAAATGGAAAGAATGCAGGAGGTAAGGAAAATGAGTGATCGATATTGAACGATACTGACTGGATAACACGGGAAACGACTGAATGAAGCGCCAGCTGGCAGCTCTTCAGTCGGCACTACCCAGGTAGGCAGCCCGTTGTGTAAACGAGTGTTGATTGTAAAGCGCTTAGAGCTTGGTCTCTAGCCGAGAATAGGCGCTATCTAAGTATTCACTATCATTATTATTATTATTATTATGTCTTTTCCCATTACACCATTATGTCTTTTCCCACCACATCATCATGTCTTTTCCCATCACACCATGATGTCTTTTCCCTCCACACCATGATGTCTTTTCCCTCCACACCATGATGTCTTTTCCCACACACCATGATGTCTTTTCCCACCACACTATGATGTCTTTTCCCACCACACTATGATGTCTTTTCCCACCACACTATGATGTCTTTTCCCATCACACCATGGTGTCTTTTCCCACCATACTATGACGTCTTTTCCCACCACACCATGATGTCTTTTCCCACCACACTATGATGTCTTTTCCCACCACACCATGATGTCTTTTCCCACCACACTATGATGTCTTTTCCCACCACACTATGATGTCTTTTCCCATCACACCATGGTGTCTTTTCCCACCACACCATGGTTTCTTTTCCCACCACACTATGACGTCTTTTCCCATCACACCATGATTCCATCACACCATGATGCCTTTTCCCATTACACCATGATCTCTTTTTCCCACGACACAATGATGTCTTTTCCCATTCACATCATGATGTCTTTACCCAGCACACCATGATGTCTTTTCCCACCACACCATGATGTCTTTTCCCACCACACCATGATGTCCTTTCCAAAGACGCCCTGATGCTTTTTCTTATCACTCCATAATGTCTTTCCCAACCATCCCATAATGCCTTTTGCCCCGCACTCTATGATGTCTTTTCCCGCCATAACAATGATTTTTTCCCACATGTCATAATGACTTTTCCCATTATGCCATGATGCCTTTCTCCAACACACCATAACGTATTTCCAACCACACCATTATGTCTTTTTCCCCACCACACCATGATGTCTTTTGTTATCATGCCATGATGTCTTTTCCCACCACACCATAATGTCTTTCACCACCACATCATGATCTATTTTCCCACTACGGCATTATGTCTTTTCCCAACACACCATGAAATCTTTTCCCACCACACCATGATGTCTTTTCCCACCACACCATGATGTCTTTTCCCACCACACCATGATGTCTTTTCCCAACACCCCATGGTGTCTTTTCCCACTGCATATGATTTTTTTTTTCCCGCCACACTATGATGTCTCTACCCACCACACTATGATGTCTTTTCCCACCACACTATATGATGTCTTTTCCCACTGCACTATGACCTATTTTCCCCGCACACTATGATTCCTTTTCTTATATTTTTTTTTTTTTTTCCTAAGAACCTCTACCCCTTCCCAGACCTCCCCCCCCCCCCCCCCCCCCCCCCCCCCCCCCCCTGGAAGTGATTACAGTGGGGACAGCTCTGGGTGCAAAGTGACGGATCACCGTTTGAAAACTTCCACGCACAAAAAGTTCTGCGACCCCTCCCCTGCCCCATATCGTTTTCCTTTCTGTACAGCCGTTGTATGGCTCACATGACTTCAATCTCGTGTTATTCTATAGACACACGTCACAAGACTTTGACACATTACATTGTACTGTTGTACTATTAGCGCACTTCACACTCGAGTCATGAAGTTACCTTATACTGTGGTTGCATCTACAGTCTGGTCATGGTGTCGTCACATTTATCTATCAGACAACCGTGAATGACAGCCAACAGTGTACAGAAAACAATGGCGTCAGCAAAGTACAGACGACGGCAGTGATGTCAATACTGGGCAGACTACTGTGAAATCAACACTGGAAAACAAGAGTGACATCAACACTGTACAGACAACAGCGACAAAAAAAAAAACCCTCTGTATAGACAACTATGATATCAACATTGTATAGACAACAGTGATGCCAACACTTCATAGACAACAGTGATGTTAGCATTATATAACCAACATGAAGCGGATCTGTAAAGACAACAGTGACATCAACTCTGCGCACAGACAACAGCGACAACAACACTGTATAGACAACTATGATGTCAACACTGTATAGACAACAGTGATGCTAACACTATACAGACAACAGGAAGCAGAGCTGTACAGACAACAATGACATCAACTCTGCACAGACGAACAGCGCGTCAACAAGGAGCAGACGTCAAAAGCGTACAGACAAAAATGTCAACAGTGAGGTCAACACTGCGCAGTCAACAACCACGTGGACATTGTAAGACAACAGGTGACATCAACACTGTACAAACAACGGTGATATCAAACTTGTACAGACATCAGTGACATCAATACTGCACGGACAACAGTAAAGTCAACCGCGCACAGGCAACGGTTATGTCACCACTATGTGGCCATTGGTGACGTCGTCACTGTACAGATAACAGGGGAGCCAGTACTGTGCAGAGAACAGTCATGGCATCAACGTAACGTAACAACAAAGAGACGTCAACACGACACTACACAGACAGCAGTAACGTCGTCACTGTTTAGACGACAGTGACATCAACAATGTAGGTGAACAGTAATCTCAGCACTATACAGAGAACAATGACAACAACATTATGCCGTGCAAGCAACAGTGACATCGATACGGTGCAGAAAAAAACGGTGACGTCAACATAGTACAGACAAGGGGGATGTCGGCACTGTAGAGACAGCAGTGACGTCAACACTGAGTCAAGTGAGGCACAGAGAGAAAACAGCGGTGTCATCACTACATAGGTGACAGTGACATCGACACTACAGACGACAACAGCGACCTCATCATTATACAGACAACAGCAAAGTCAACAGTACGCAGACAACAGTGACGCCCTTACTTTACAATCAACCATTTTGTCACACTTAACACAGAACATATACTACAGTGACGTCATCGCTATTATACCCAACAGTGATCTCCGACACGGTACAATCAACAGTGACTGTAAGACAACAGTGACATCAACGTTATACAGAAAACGATGACATCAACAATGCGCAGACAACACTGACGTCAGCATTGCAAGACAACAGTGACGCCATCACCGCACAGACAACACTGGCGTCACCACTGTAATTCAAAAGTAGAGTCAACAATGTAGAGATCACAGTGACATCAACACTGTGAAGAAAACGTTACGTCAACATTGTGCACACAATAGCGATGTCATCACTACAGTGTCGTCAACACTGTGCAGGCCCTGGTGACGTCAGCACTATTTTAGACACCAGTGAAGTCAACCCTGTTTAGAGAACAGTGACATCAACACATTTCCGAAAACAGTGAAGTCAGCACTGTACATTCAATGTTAATATCAACACGGAACAGACAACACTGACGTCATCACAGTTGCATATACGACAGTCACATCAACATTGTAGGCCTACAAAACGGCAATGGAATTCTCAATGTGAAGGCATTTTTTTTTTTTTTTTTTCGCTTTTTCTGCGTGCGCAGGCTGATACTCCTGCGGACATTCGCTGTATAAATAGGCAAGGAATAATCCCATCTACCCAACAAAGGGAGTGGAGTTTTGTGTGTATTACGTTTTGTTTTGTTTTCTTTATCCCGCCATTGAGGCAGCCATACTCCAACTTTGGGGATGCGAAGGCATCTGTGGAATTAGCATTGTACAGATAATAATGAAATCAGTACTAGTATGGAGACAATGAAATCATATTTGTACTGAAAAAAATGACATTAGCTTTTTTCCCCCCAAATTATATCTTATTATTAAATCTTAGCATAAACTGTATGATACTACTTACAGACAGGATCAAATCGTTTTACAGATTGATCCTCCGAATTAAGTGAAATTCAGACTAACTGAAACTCAATCAAACAGGCCAGAAGGTCTGAAAATCGATCACACGATGTTCAGTTAAAAACAACACACACACACGTACGCACGCACGCACGCACGCATACACACACACACACACACACACACACACACCTAAATACAGTGAAACTGTAAACAGAGAGAGAGAGAGAGAGAGAGAGAGAGAGAGAGAGAGAGAGAGAGAGAGAGCACTAAAACCAGTGAAACTGTACATTCTGTGCCAGTCCAATCTATGAATTGTTTGGGGTTGTTGGTTTTTTTTTTTTTTTTTTTTTTTTTTTTTTTATAATACTTCTTCATTACAATAACGCGCATGTTATCCATAAATTCATACGTAAGGTTATAGTGATAATTCTCCCGTCCCCTCCCCCTCCCTTACTTTTGCTTTGACGTTGCCTTTTTTTTTTTTTTTTTTTTTGTCAAGTAAATAAGCGTAAGCTACTAATAATAACCGTACATACTGTTAGTTTGTAAAATCATTTAAGTCATGATTTTTTTTCTCTCTCTTTTTTTGTGTGTGGTCAGTTTCTATGCTTTGTTGAGACCACTCTCCTTGGAATTCCATAGATTGAAGAGTTCCGAAACAAAATGGGTCTCTGTCTCATATCGGAATGTGAATTGTTGAGTTTTACGTCCTCATAGCGAAAGCTTTTAGGGTCATGTTCTTTCGCGGTAGTCTTGGTTTCATACTGGATTTTCTTTAACTTGGTGAACATGATCTATCTGAGAAACTTATACTTTTATGTGTTTATGAATAAACCTTTTTTTCTAGCAGAAGAACTCAATCTGAATCCATCAAACTTAGGTTGCAGAGTGTATTATTCCCGAACTGAAGATCCTGTTAAGTTTTTGTTTGTTTATTTGTTTTTGATTAAAGAGAAGTTAGATTGTGACCTGTCTTTCATCTGCTCGAGCAGTATCCAGAGAGTAACAGCATGTAAACATCACCGAAACGTTTTTCTCTCGTACGTCGTCTTTCTTGCAACGACAATGAAATCAACATTGTAAGGACAAGTGAGGCATCCGTGTCAATCATCTCTGCACTGACAGTAATGAAATTCACATCGCACCGACACTCCACCGACGGCTGGCTGGCTGTACGGCAGATGTACAGTCAGTGACGGGCAGCCTGCCTTGTCAGTTGACAGAGTGTACACAGCACGCTCATTGTCACATGATACACGCGTCAGGGAGCGATCTCCGGCCAGCAGATCGAGTTGTTTGTGAGTGTGGAAGCACACCTAGATTTCTACAGCGCGTAAGGTCTCAAGTATTAATGACAGGCACGCCTGGTAAGAAAAGGATTTGTCGGTCTGTCTCTTCATTCATCCACCCATCCATCCAACCATCTGTCTGTCTGTCTCTGTCTGTCTGTCTCTGTCTCTCTCTCTCTCTCTCTCTCTCTCTCTCTCTCTCTCTCCATTCATCTTTTTCCATTCGTCTATCAGTCCACCCATGTATCCATCTATCTGACTGTCTGTCTATCTATCGATCTATCTATCAGATGACTGTGCAAACATCTTTTTGGACTAGTGATAGATAGATAGATCTCCCTCTTCATATTGAAGAATCTTGTGAACTCTTTAGTGATAACACGACGATTCATACAAACAGTTCTGACCTTTGTTCAATGTATGCATCATTACAAAAGTCTGTAGATATCTTGAATGAATGGGGCCATGTGAACCATATGTCACTGAACCCCAGCAAAAAAAAAAAACACACACACACACACACACACAGGGGGTCGATCGTGACCGTACACTGAAGCGTGTAAGTCGCATGTTTCGACAATCCGCCAGTTCTACCCACCTGACGAAGACGGAAGCCAGTCAGGGTCGCCATTGTCTGCCAGGTGTTTCATCCTGGACATGCCATCCACTCCACTCGCTTTCTGAGCGACATGCGGCCCTCTTTTGCCACTCTTCACGTCGTTCTTGATGAAAAGGGACAAGGATTAGAACGCCGCGGGAATCGCCATGTTTACACTCGGAGCAGGCTGGACGGAGTCACCCTTGGCCTGCTCCTCACCTTACTGTTCTGGGGCAGTTTGCTGATGAGGTGCGGAGACGTAGAGCAGAACCCCGGACCCAAGGACAGCCTGAGGCGGTCAAGACTGGGCAGCAGAGGCTAGCGCGCATGGACAGGAGGACCACGACATCCAGGTCAGCGGGCAATCTGCTCCTCCACCTTCCAGGCAGCCCACCCTTACTGATATGGTGGAGATGCTTCAGTCCTTGAAAGTTCAGAGCGCCACAACAAACAGAAAGCTTGATGAGGTAGAACAGTGTGTGAAAGGACTGACAGAGCAATATCTTGAGTGACAAAGTAACATGATGGTTTTAGACAATATGGTGGATATAATCTGAAAAAAAGAAAAATCGAAAAATCTGTTACAGAAAAAAACTCTGATGATCTGCTCTCTCGAGTCGAACAGTTACAAAGTAAGACTGACGACCTTGAGGGCAGATCTAAAAGGAATACTTTTTTTTTTTAAGGAGTGAATAGACAACAACATGATTCTAGTGACAATAATTATGAAGACAAATTACAGGATGCCATTGCTAATGTGATGGACATAAGTACTGACATCGAATGTAACAGGGTCCATCGTTTGAGTGGTAGATTAGATTCCCCGATCATCGCAAGATGCACTAATTAGAAAACAAAGTGCAAATTCTTAAAGTGGAAAAAGAATGGCAGTGCACCAATGCTTTTATTGGGGAAGACTCTCTCTGCCGCCGAGTAAAAGGGAGATAAAATGCAACCCCCCCCCCCCCCCCCCCCCCCCGAAAAAAAAGCCAGAAATGATGTGGGAAGAGAGCCACGATGGTGTTTGACAACCTACTCATAGACGGTAAGAAGTACTTCCTTTGCGAGGGTGATAGTTTAATGGCCGGCCATTTTCTGGACGAGCTTTTCCTTCAGAGAGAGAGAGAGAGAGAGAGAGAGAGAGAGAGAGTGATAAACGTGCGCGCAGCACACACACACACACACACACACACACACACACACACTCAGAGAGAGAGAGGAACGCGCGCACGCATGCTTGTATGCACACACACACACACACACAACACACACACACACACACACACACACTCTCTCTCTCTCTCTCTCACACACACACACACACACACACACACACACACACACACACACACACACACACACACACACACACACACACACAGCACACACACACTCTCTCTCACACACACACACACACACACACACACACACACACACACTGTGCTGTGCTGCATGTCCTCAAGCAGAAAATCCGCCATCTTTCAGTGTTCACAGTGACACAGACAACTGGAAGTTCTTCAACACTGAGCGACAGAGGGGGGGGGGGGGGGGGGGGGGGGGGGGTGGTAGTAAGTAGTGCTCTGCTCTGCTCACTATTGTATTAGCAGAGAGTGAGAAACTGCTCAGTGTCGCGCGGTCGCGGTTGGTTTCAGTGGGCAACGCCTGACTTCGGGACGTCTCGGGCGCTTTCGTGAAATTAGAGGATCATTTTTTTTTTTCTTTTTAAATTTTTTTTTCATTTAGTTAGTTTTTTTAAAAAATGTATTCTCAATTGCGGCGTACGGCCTGTAACGTCAGTGGTGGCCTTCGCCTAGCAAGGGTTTAGCTCACAGGTAAACAAATAGAGCCAACTCAGTCTTGGGAACAAGAGACATTCTTTTCCCCCTCCGCGCGTATCTTTTTCACTTCCCTACCCGTGGGGCTCCGATTCTTTTTCGTGCAGGTTTTTTTTTTTTTTTCTTTTGTCCCCTACATCCTTTAACAATCTAAACTGTTAACACATCGTTTCGGTTGACAGGATCCGTTTTGGTTGTTTTCACGTGGTTTGAGGCTGTGCACTCTGTCTGTGTGTGTGTGTGTGTGTGTGTGTGTGTGTGTGCGTGCGTGCGTGTGTGGTGTGTGTGTGTGTGTGTGTGTGTGGTGGTTCGTCAATCTGACACTGTTGATGATTTCATAAGATCTCTCAGTTTGTCTGACTTTCCCCTCCTCTCATCCCTCCCTCGCCTCCCCCCCCCCTCTCTCTCTCTCTCTCTCTCGCGCGCGCGCGCGCGCGCGTGTGTGTATGCGCGCACACGCTTATATGTGTGTGTGTGTGTGTGTGTGTGTGTGTGTGCGTGCGTGCGTGCGTGCATGTGCACGCGTGTCCGTGCGCGCACGCGCAGGTGTGTGTGTGTGTGTGTGTGTGTGTGTGTGTGTGTGTGTGAACGCACGCACGCGCGTGTGCATGTGTGTGTGTGTATGGTGTGTGTGTGTGTGTGTTGTGTGTGTGTGTGTGTGTGTGTGTGTGTGTGTGTGTGTGTGTGTGTGTGTGTGTGTGTGTGTGTATGTGTGCGTGTGCGTGCGTGCGCGCGTGTGTGTGTGTGTGTGTGTAATCTCTATCCACGTCTCTCCGGCAGTCGGAAACCGTAAAAAAAATAGTCGAGGATACGGTTTTTCTATTTTCGTTTCTCGTTGGGTGTTAACTTTGCTTAAGAAAACAAATACACAAGCGTAGTTTCTCGACCATTTCCAACTGACTTGTGAAGAAAGCCTGATTCCAATTCATCCTTTGTCCCGCTGCTTGAATCAAACACAGAGGTTGTGATCTTCAAGTAGGCCTAACACAATCAAAGCCAAATCCACTCTGTCTTCTGTTCAGCCGTTCAGTAAGACAGAACAAATCGCCCATCGCACTGCCCAATATCAATGCACCATAAATAGAAAGTCGGATTATCCCCCCCCCCCCCCCTCCTCCCCCCCCCCCCCCCCCCCCCCCCCCCCCCCCCCCCCCCCCCCCCCCCCCCCCCCTTTCGTTCAACAACCCTTTCCCCGCGTGAATGAAAGAATGAATAAATCAATTACTTAATGAATACCATAAATAAGTAAAATGATAGATAAATGTAAATAAATAACACTTATTTGCTACAAAGACATTTTGAAGAGTTATCCCTAGTCATATGAATAATCATAAAATCTTTAACAAATAAACAAACACAAACAAACAAAAAAAAAAAAGGAAAAGAAAAGAAAAGAAAAGAAAAAAAAAAATAATTTAGGAAGAAAAATGTTCTTAGGATCAGGCCTCACGTCTTTTGCGTCCAAGGAACATATTACGCTTCAAGAACACGCAGAAACCAATTGCCTGATCCAGCGCCTATCTTGCGCTGAAGTAATTGAAGATAAGTGATTGCTCGTTCATTTTCGTTGTCCTTATTGTTTTGTAGCCTATCTTGCCTGAAGAAGACCTAAGAGGTCGAAACGTGTCGTGTTTTGTCTTGTGATTCGTTTGTCCACGTTTTTCTTTTCTTTTTTTTTTTTTTTTTTTTTTTTTTTTTTTTTTTTGCGGTTCGCTGACATTTATTTAAGATTTGTGACAGCAATGTTGACCAACCCTATAAACAGCAAAGGGTTCGTTATCTGGAAGGAAATCGAAAACCATATCTTGATCTGGACTTGCACCAACATGCCGATCCCATTTATTACTTTTTGGCGGGTATTACAGGTACTTATGACTTCGGTCAAAGCATCAAGCTGAGCAGGTTGGACTAGATAACTGAAAATCTGTCGGACATCGGTTAAGACAGAAAAACTTGTTGGTATGCAAGATCACAATTTCACTCTTCAAATTTTTGGCCATGTGGCCTTTTTCAAGATTAAAAAAAAAAAAACAAACAAAAACAACAAAAAACCCTCCAAACAATACAAGTACGTAATGTCCATCTTTGGCAACTGGACAGAGCTTCGGCCACGTGGCGAAAATTTGAAGAGTGGAATTGTGATCTTGTGTACTGTTTTCTTCCCTTTGGAGGACTATTGCTTTTGTTTGCTGGTATGATCAAGTAACAAAGTCTAATGGCCTTGCGAAAACAGTATTCAGGCAACTGTTCAGAGAGAGAGAGAGAGAGAGAAAACACTGACGTATCACCGTTGTGTCGATGACGGGTTGACAGTGGGGAAAAAAAACGATAGACTGGCAACATTGAAAAAAATGGGCAGAGAGACCTAAGTCTTGGCATACAACCGATAGAACTGGTGAAACATGCTCTGGAATTGTTTCAGTGTGCTCCCCAGTGACTCTCCACGGAGCGGAATAAGGAGAAATGTTGGTATTGCCGCTTCATGCTCCTGAGTGTATTCCGAAGCTGTGGACTGGGTTCCGAGAGTTGTCTGTCATGACCGCATCGACCCCTCATACTAAAACTGACTTCAAAATAAAAGAGTTAACATATCGCAGGCCTGTACCCACCGTCAACACAGCGCAGGCCTCCAAGGGTGGTACACGACTGCTCAAAAGGCAGGTGGAGACAGTGCTTCTCTGGGTCCTCCCCAGCACCTTCGGGTGTTTTCTTTTTCCTCTAGCAGGCCTGTTGTTCTTCGTCCTTCGATTTCGAAGATGACCATGACTTCAATCTCAGATGAAATATCGCTGAGTGCGGGTCCGCAGGGGGCCGGAATAGCTCAGTTGGTAGAACATCGGACTCGTAATCTTGGGTTGCGGGTTCGCATCTCTGCCGGGCCGTTTCGGTACAGGGGTTTTTTCCCTTGGAGTTAACACTGGTTCTAACTCCTTTCCCAATACAATCCTTCGAATGAGACTATAAACCGAGGTTCCGTGTGTGAACACACGCATAAACACCTTGCACACACGTAAAATCCCATCACCAACTTTCGGAAGAGAAGGCCAGTTTGACCGTTGGTATGGTTACACATAGCATGCACCTTCCCCGAAGCTGGAGTATGGCTGCCTTAATAGCGGGATAGAAAACGGCCATACACACGCAAGTGTCAGAATAATCAACTTGATGATTGTGGACACTCTACGGAAAGAAGAAGAGGTGAGACCGATCTGGGCCCGGAAGGAACGCCCACATGTGGGACACATGTGGGTGGGTGCTGCAGTGGAGGTGGAGGTAGCTCTAGCCTTGGGCTTGCATTCTCTCAGCTTCTGCTGTGCGTCTCTTCTCTATCTGTAGCAGGCCTATCTCGCGTCTGTATCCCATTCTTGAAAATGTTGCCATTTCGTGTCAGACTTCGCCCATGAAAATTATCCAAAGTTGAAGGACTTGGCACTGGACCGAAGGGCGACTGAAACGATTGAGAAAGCACGTTACAGCGCTTGTCCGGCATGAGAGAATTGAGTCGACCTATGCTCAATGTGACAAAACAAGAGGTTATGCTGAAAAAGTGAGTGAACATCATTTGTGATACTGATCAAATGAAAGAAATTAGAACATGAAACTCGTTAGTTATTAACCAGTTGATAGATCTGATCTTCAGATTGTAAATTTACTGGAAATCACGTCAATGAATGCCTGGTGTCGTAAGCATGTGTCCCATCTATGGGTTCCCCAGTCTCTACGTCTTTTTCTGGTTGATTTCATCATTATTAGACTATCAACTGCATTTGGAGGAAGTAAGCATTTGGTCCAGCAGAAAGATGAAAGAAAGAAGAGAGAATGGAATTGATTTAAACCTTTATTGAGACGGTGATAAATATCGTATAGGCCTACATTATGCCTGATTATGCTATGGGACTGTTCACTATGTTAAGAGTATATAGTGATCCAAAAGCACATAAATGGACACTAATACGAGGGCAAAAGGCTTTTAGCCTATAGCCAAATATTTCTGTGGTTCTGTGAAATGGAGAGGCCACATATCGCACGTATCAAACCAATCCTTTTGTAAAGAGCAAAGGTAATGCCCAGTCCAACTCATACATGATCAGGTCCACCACAGATTAGGTAGGCAATGACACCTGACTCCCAGGACTTCTGATAGAGCTGGGGAGGGGGAATGGGAGTGAAGGGTGAGGATGGGATGGATGGGGGAACAGATCTGATAGTTTTAGTTTATATGTGATATGCAGGTAGTTGCCCTTTGAAGGAGTTCAATGGAGGTCCTATAACAACTTCTCTGGGAGACAGTTCCACGAGGGAATCATGAGGTGTACTGAATGCAGTGGCAAGGACATCATAAACAAGGGAGCTAGTTATGCTGGTGGCGACTCCACCATGACAGCTGGTTGGGGTGTGGCTATAGTTGATTATTGCTAATGACAGCAATGCATGATGATAATTGATGATAATTTACACATGGTGACAAGGTAGACTTCCATGTGCTGGGTCTCCAGTTTGGGTCACTGGAGCAGGAATAGCAAGTACTCAGATCTTTTGGCCTGAGTGTAAATGTGATTCTGGCAAACCCATCTCATAGTATGCCTCTGGACGTTTTCCATGGGGTCAGTACTGGTGTTGGTGTGGGGATGTCAGATTGGACTTGCATAGTCCAGCGATGATGGGGTCAGGGTGATGTATGTTCATTCTCTGGCTTTCCTTTCAGTTCCTTTGTAGGAAGCCCAGTCTTGCTAGCCTTGGTCATCATGTTATTGACATGGGCATCCCTCTCCAAGTCAGGTATGTAGATACCTTGGTTTTTCGTTTCATATACACAGTCTGGAGCTGGTGTCATTGCAAGCTAAATCCTTTACAAGGGTGTTTCTGAGCCTTGTCATATGGGTGCTACATTTACCTGGGTGGAAAGACATTTTCCACTTCTGTTCGCAGGATGGAATCAGGTCTTCAGGTCTAATCAAATTGGTTCTGATCCTGTGAGTTCTTAATGCTATTGTGGTACATCGCATCATCAACAAAGAGGCAAATCGTAGTCTTGAGACCAGATGGCAAGTCATTGAATGATTGATGTAGAGTGGGGAGAGGGATGGTCCAAGAAAGGAGCCTCGGGAAACGCCTGACTGAACAGGCATAGGATCAGACTTCACCAACAGCTAGAGACTGTAGTGTTTGTCTGTGAGGAACTTTTTTAGTCCTCATGCACATCCTCTCAGGAATGTGCTGGAATTGTAGATCAGGAAGAAATGGTTGACTTGTCAAATTGTCTTGGTGAACGTGGGAGGAAAAAATCGTTGGTGAGAGACAAAAAAGTCTAAGTGAGCTATACAGGTGCCGTGTTGTTTGTAAAGCGAAGAAGATTACGTGTGACCAGACCCACGTTCTTGCAAATCAGTATGACCTTCTTCAGTCAGGACGAAGATATCGATCGGTTAAATGCAGAAGTGTCAGATTTAAACAAAGTTTTATTCCCCTGTCCATTTGATTTCATGAACCGAGAAGATGTTTAACTGAAATCCAAATTCCTCTATATGAATGTATGTCATATGTGAGAAAATGGGTAATGTGGCTAAGTTATTGTTTATTTGCTGTGAATGTGTGTGACCACAAATTAATTTCTCAAATTGAGATAATAAAGTTTACTTGACTTGACTTGACTTGACTTGACTTGAAAAATATCAAGCATAATGACATCTTCCTGAGTTTCTGGGAGCCACTTTCCATTGTGTCAGAAACATATCGACAAATACCAGGAGCAGTGGTTCATAGGAGTTACCTCTTCAGAACTCATGTTTCAGTGAACAAAGACTTTTATGCACATTAGCATGGCTAATGAAGCTCTTCACAAGGATTGTTCCAGGATCTTGCAGACAATGCTCATCAGCGAGATGTAGTTTTCTGCCTTGTGTGTCTCTTCTGTCTTGAGTCAGGGGGAGAGAGAAGTTATTATATTATGAATAATTCTAGCACCTATCCTCAGCTAGAGACCAAGCTCTAAGTGCTTTACAGTCCACACTCATTTACACAATGGGCTGCCTACCTGGGTAGTGCCAACTGAAGAGATGCTGGCTGGCGCTTCATTCAGTTGTTTCCCATGTCATCCAGTCAATATGGTCACTCGATCTGCTTACTTACCTCAATCTTTCCATTTCTCACGCAGGGTGCATGTTATGCGTAACTTGTCATCCAAAACCAATGCCAAACTGGCCTTCTCCTCCGAAAGTTGGTGATGGGATTCACACATGGAACCTCGGTTTATAGATCCATCCAAACCTAAAAGAGTTCTTCATCCACGTCTGGTGGTGACAAAGAAGAAACGGTTCCATGCGGCTGCACACCGGCCATTCGTATTTTACTCATTCATACCTTTTAAAGAGTGAAGAAGCTCCATGGTGCATTCCGTGTCATGTACCACTCATAATGAAACATATTCTTTAAGAGTGTTGGGACTTACATGATATAAGATGCAAACATTTTGCAGCAGATTCCATGAAAATCTTGTTCAGAGATGTTCCACCTGATGCGATCTTTGAATTCTTGAAAGAGATTAGTATTTTTCATTGGATCTGAGATTTTACAGTGAAAAGATTTGTAACAAAATTTCCGGTGGGTTTTTGGAAGATATATTTTAAAGAGTTGTGTGAATGAATGAATTATGAGTTGATTTTAACATGGTGACAGCCCTGATATGGCCCTTTGCGGTCGGCTGGGTTATAAACAGCAGTACCCTACCTTACCTGCAGTTTATGGTCTCATTTGAAGGACTGTTTGGAAGATGGAATCAGAACCAATAACAACTCTGAGGGAAAAAATCCTCCTGTAGCGAAACAGTCTGGCAAAACCCACAACCCCAGGATCACCAACATTATGAGTCCAGCACTCTAACACTGAGCTATTCCCCCCCCCCCCCCCCTCCTCCCCCCCCCCCCCCCCTCCCTCCCCCCCCCGAGTGCAGTTCTCCAATGTGCTGAAACCGTACTGCTATTCAGAGACACTTGGAAAAAAAGAGGTCAGTGCTGAGGTAATCTTGTGAGGCACTTTTTCAGCATGCTTGGGCTGGTGTTGTCACTGTCAGGGCCACTGGCTTTTGAGGAGTCAAGGGCCTTCAGGCCTGGCAAGACCTATACTGGAAACACCTGCTCCCCTTCAGGCAGTTTTCTGTCCAGTGTGATTTATTTCTGGTAAAGGTCAAAATCAGTTTAATTAGAAAATGCTGCATGTGTCTGCAGATGTCAAATAAACACACAACTTTATTTCAGCCATGACCTTGGCACAGTTGACAGACGGATCTCTTTCAAAAGGAAGTTTGCTGCATTTAGTAGGGTTTTTGAATCTGGATACACCTGCCTGGAACCCTTCCAAGTGATTTTCAACAAATCCATCATTAAACACCAGACAAGGGAGAACTTTTGCCTCCATTGTAAGGCAGTTACTCTCTATAACACAAATGATACAGAACAAACAAGGAAACATCCTGATTGGCGCCAGCTTGTCATGAATACAGATCACAAGATCCATGAAATGAACATGGAAAAATCCTGACTGGGGCCAGTTTGCCTGTCACAATTGCAGACCACAATGCACTAAGCAAACAAGGAAAAATCCTTGGTACTCATGACACAGTCACCAAAATCATGAACATTGAACATTTCAGCTTATGAAACCAACACACACAAAGTGACACACATACACATAAACAAACATGTATGGCATATTCTCTCTCTGTCTGTCTGTCTCTCTCTCTCTCTGTCTGTCTCTCTCTCTCTCTCTCTCTCTCTGTCTCTCTCTCTCTCTCTCTCTCTCTCTCCCGTACACATACAGTGACACACACAAACACGTGGACACCCACACTCACACCCACCCACACACACACACACACACACACACACACATACACATACACACACGCACACACACACACACACACACACACACACACACACACACACACACACACACACAGAGCAAGTCACACACACACACATACACCACATGTGCGCATACACACACACACACACACACACACACACACACACACACACACACACACAGAGCAGTCACACACACACACACATACACACACACACACACACACACACACACACACACACACACGCGCGCGCGCGCGCGCGCCCCCCCACACACATTAAGCACCTTCGACAACTAGTTCAAGCACAACTGTGAAAAATATCAAAAAGGAAAAACGATTATTGGCACAGTAGAGAAAGGAAGATTCTGTGCAGCTATTTGCTAGAAATTGCTGCATGTTCTGGTGGTGATTCAACATGATGGAAAAATGTTCTTTTTTTTTTTTATTGATCTGATTACAGAATCTGTATGTGAGGAGGAGATGCTCTATGTGTGACTGGAAGCTGCTCGTTGAGCTCCGTCCAGCTGCAGCCCCTGTTGTTGAGCACAGCCCGTTCTTGCTCATCTACAGTGTTAGGGATGCCTAAACAAGCATTTATTCATGGATCCCTGCTTGGAATTGTTCTATGTGGCCTTTCTGGGACAAGGAAATCCAGCCTTCTATGACATGATAGAGGAAACCAGCTCGTCTGACTTGAATTCAGCTCAGAATTTTTTTTTTTTTTTTTAAATTGAACATTGCTTGTTGTGACTATGGTGATTCAAATGCTCTGAGAGAAAAATAAATTTCTGTTCTGCCATGTAAAGCTTCTGGAGTGACAAGTTTGTTCTGTACTGTAGTTAGAAAGAAAAGGAAATCTGAAATGAGGTAAGGAATTGTAAACAGTAAATAACAAACAAGTAGGATAACTCTTGCTCTCATGATGTAATAAATTCACGCCCCTAACCCCAGATGAATGCTGCTTACGACACAGAATCGCCAAGCAGATATCACAGAACAGAGCACACAGAACAAACAAGGAAACATCCCCAAAAAGGGGTGTTCCAAGCCTGCCTGTATACTCCATAGGGGACACATCTACACAGCAAGAACTGGAGAAATGGGGGTTACGGGGTGTGTATTTATTTCATCATGAGTAGAACAAAACTGATATACTGGTCATAACAAAGGATGAGCATTAAGTGCAGCAGTGCACTATTGTCATAACAAAGGATGAGCATGAAGTGCAGGAATGCACCATTGTCATAACAAAGGATGAGAGCATGAAGTGCAGGAATGCACCATTGTCATAACAAAGGATGAGCATTAAGTGCAGCAATGCACCATTGTCATAACAAAGGATGAGCATTAAGTGCAGGAATGCACCATTGTCATAACAAAGGATGAGCATTAAGTGCAGGAATGCACCATTGTTATAACAAAGAATGAGCATGAAGTGCAGCAATGCACTGTTTCCATAACAAAGGATGAGCATTAAGTGCAGGAATGCACCATTGTTATAACAAAGGATGAGCATGAAGTGCAGCAATGCACTGTTGTCATGACAAAGGATGAGCATTAAGTGCAGCAATGCACTGTTGCCATAACAAAGGATGAGCATGAAGTGCAGGAATGCACCATTGTCATAACAAAGGATGAGCATGAACTTATGAAGTGCAGGAATGCACTATGTTTAGTACACTGCCTGCCAGTAGAACAAAAATGAAATCTGTACACAATACGGTATGCTAATTTTTTTTTTTTTTTTAATCAGTATTTTATTATCTGAACTGGTAAAATGCCAGTAATTGCAGATAAACACAAACCCAGTTGCTTGACAATGACAACATAGCTGAGAATAAGCTCCGTGTAATCTTGCATGGTGCACTTGAAACAAATACATGATGTGAAGTTGATGTGT
>JADBJO010003372.1:57500-70624 GCA_016801955.1 Conus betulinus
AACACAGCAGGCGCTGTGCAGATTCCAGAGGCGATGCAGTCTTCAACCTTTGCATTAAACACAGCAGGCGCTGTGCAGATTCCAGAGGCGATGCAGTCTTCACCTTTGCATTAAACACAGCAGGCGCTGTGCAGATTCCAGAGGCGATGCAGTCTTCAACCTTTGCATTAAACACAGCAGGCGCTGTGCAGATTTCAGACGCGATGCAGTGTTCAGTCTTTGCATTCAACACAGTAGGCACTGTGCAGATTTCAGATGCGATGCAGTATTTAACCTTTGCATTCAACACAGCAGGCGCTGCGCAGATTTCAGATGCGATGCAGTATTCAGCTTTTGAATTAAAACACAGCAGGCGCTTTGCAGATTTCAGAGGGGAGGCAGTATTAAACCTTTGCATTAAACACAGCAGGCGCTGTGCAGATTTCAGATGCAATGCAGTATTCAGTCTTTGCATTAAACACAGCAGGCGCTGTGCAGATTTCAGATGCAATGCAGTATTCAGGCTTTGCATTAAACATTTCCCCAGCTTCCTGCCCTCTTTCATCCTGGCTGGCAGCACGCAGTGCCTGACAAACAGTCTGCCTGGGTAGACAGTCATGGCTTTGTCAGTCCTCATATTGCTACCTGGCGATCGTTGACACAAACAAGGAGAGAATGAGGTAGATCAAATCCATCACTCTAATCTGTTGTTGATTCATTATCAGTATAATCACAGGCAGATGTAGTAAATAATTTACTCACGTAAGTGGAGGTATTGATTGAACTAGGATAAAAGCGTGTTTGGGGTTATCACTAATCGACCTTAGAAAAAAAAAATCATTGGACCAATAATGCCACAAGCGTAGCCAGATTTATTCTGAGCATGATCATATATTTAGGTATGCCTGCATTTCATCAGGCATGTGTGTGTGTGTGTGTATGTGTGTGTGTGTGTGTGTGTGTGTGTGTGTGTGTGTGTGTGTGTGTGTGTGTGACCAGAGTGGCTCAGGTGTGCCTTCTACTGATGGCTAGAAATATGTAGCAATATTATGTCAGTTGTAAGATATAAGGCTGCTTGTAAGATATCAGAGGAAGCCTTAAGAGGATTTAGAAAATGAGAATATGCTTTATCTCGCCCTTTCAAAAACATAGAATAATCAGACTGAGAGAAAAATGAGAAGGAAGGGAGAGAATCAGGTGTTCTTGAATATGATTCACAGTCTGGACATACTGTTGGATATAGAATGATGATTGTTATCAGTTTGGGGACAAGGCAGTGTTCTCCTCCATAGGGTCTAGACAGGCCTACTGTATTATAAAGTATTCCTGTTAAAAAAAACAAAACAAAAAACAAAACAGTTTTGGGCAATAAATTGTTTCACCCTCAGCCAACTCGGAATTATGTCAACCGTCCATACTAAAATTGCCCATTTATTGTCCAGTTGTCCAGCACGATAAACATGTGCAGATTTCAGTTTCAATTGACATTTATATCTCATTTAACTCCATTACTCTACAAACCTTGAATTTTGTCATGGAATCGACAACCACACTTACTGGAGTGCAAAGCTGAAGTGTTTGTGCTGATGTATAACCCTCTTGCATTTGTTTTTCACCCATATCCGGCCCCTCTGTTTGTCTCCCCTGGTGTTTGTTACGGCCGCAACCCGGCCGCACATGCTGTGTTACTTTCCCTCACTTACTGTGACCTTGTTTGAAGTCAAGGCTGGCCAAAATAAATGGGCATGCCTGAAATTTTAGCAGTGGCATGGGGGTGTAGGAAACGATTAATTCACACAAACTAGGACTGCAACCTGATCGCATTCCATTGATTTATCAAAAAATACGAAGACTAGGAGCAGCTTTTGGGTGGAAAATGCAATTGCAAGAGGGTTAAAGCACATTTTAAGCCAGGGATCTGGAGAACAAAAGAAATGGGCTTTGGAAAAAAAAAAAAGCCAGTTGTGAGATGGAAATGAAGAAAACAGTAGCTGGGGTCAAAGGTGTGTAGAAGATAGCTGAAGTCAAAAATAGCTTCTCAAGAGGGATTAGAAATATGAGTGGCTGTTCATATGAGCTCTTGCTCAGGAAGCCTGTTTGGCCCAGAAACAGATGACAGTAGTCACATAACAAACTCATGCACATAGCCTCCGCTAGAGATTTGGATCACTATGCAGTGGAGGTCAGTGTCAAGCTTCCCCAGAGTTAGGAAGTTCTGCATCGATGTACCTGCCCATTGTGATTGTTGTCACATTGAATCGCACAGCTCAAAACAGTTACCACCAGGCAGAGTGCACAAGCAGACACAGCCAGAGTGGGGAACCATTTGTTTTCTCTTTCGACACTTTTTCATCTCTGGGGAGAGAAACTGTGGCAAGGACATCCAGGGAAGGCAAGGTCCAGTCTAAAATTAAACTAGAACTAGAGGAGCACGTGGGAGAGTGCAGACTTCCACCATGGTCAGATGGATCCTGAATTTGCCTTTGATCGACAACTGTGATATGGATCTGCACCAAAATTAATGTGGCACACACACACACACACACACACACACACACACACACACACACACACACACACACAACCCCCCTCCCCTCCCCAATAAACAAAGGAAACAGATTAAAGATGTGCTCATTTGCACGCATTCAATCTTTTTGTGTTTTGTGGTCTGGCCATAATTTGACCTGTATTATTTTCCACCAACTTTCACTTCGTTTGATTCTGTAGTGTTTGTGTAATCTTGCAGAATGACCCCTGGAAGGATCTGACCTTTGTGTCCACGCCAACACTTCATGGGCTGGTCCCAGGACCCACATTCCACCAGGCCGCCAAGTTCCATTAGAACTGATTCTGTAGGGCAGGAGAAAAAAAAAGTGTGTGGTTTTGTTGATGGAGAAATAGACCAGCCCACCAGATGCCGGTGGAAAACTTGTCTCTTTGGTGGAAGTGGAGATCTCCTGGAGTCCAGTCATGAGTCTGTCTGTGTGTCTGTCTGTGTGTGCAGGGAACCCCTGGCCGTCAGTTTGGCCCCAGCCCCGCGACACCAGCCTCCTGCTGCACAACATTCTGCTGCAGGAGGCAAAGCACACTACCATGCCGAGCGACTGGCTGCAGCTGCGTCCTCCACTTCTGCCGTGCCGACAAAGCCCTCGGCCATGTCTGAGGATGGCAGTTCAGTTGATGGACCTGCTGACTCGTCAGTGGATGGATTTCAGAGATGATAGAGATGGACCGTAGCAAATCGGATTTATCCAGGTATGTTTTGGAGTGAGAAAGATTTTTTTTATTTAATGATTTTGATTACATAGGTCACTGTGAGTTGGCATGTCTCTCCTTGAATAAATATGTTTTTTTTTCTTTATTTGATTTGAGTGCCAAGTTTTGTGTTGGCGTGTAAGAATAATTTCTTTAGGTCATATTAGCATATTTTGTCTCAACAGGCTATCTTTTTGAAATCTTAAATTGATAATCACAAATCTTCAGTCTTGTGAATTTACAGTCCTGAGTCTCTCTTTCCCTGCAACTGGCAGCCAAAGTGAAATATTGCCCTTTGCCACTAGGTGTTAGTTTGCAGACAAGTGATAACCACCTCTTTTGTAGTTTTGTGGCATGATCTCCATGGGTTCAGGTTGATTTCTGTAGCCAAAATCTTTGTATTAAAAAAAAAAAAAAAATCAGTGTTCTTTTTTTGCTCTTCTTTCAGATGTAGATAGGAGGCAGATGTATTCTCCAGAGGAGTCAGTTACAGTAGTACTCAGAAATAGTCTTGGTTTGAGCTTGATGAAAAGCCCATGAACTGAACTTGACAGCAGTTGCTATTTAATATCTTTTATTTGAGCTTCATCGAAAGTCCTTGAGATGAACTTGATAGCAGTTACACTTCACAGCAGTTACTAATTTATATCTTTCATTTGAGCTTCATAGAAAGTCCATGAGATGAATTGACAGCAATACTTCAAATCTTTCATTTGAGTTTCATGAAGAGACTGTGAGTTGAATTAGCGAACAGTTGAAATTTAATATACCTTGCATTTGAGGTTGATGAAGAGATTGTGAGATGAACATGATAGCTGCTGAAACGTAATAGTGATGATACCTCTGATCTGAGTGTGATGAGGACTCTGAGAAGAACATGATAGGTGTTGAAACTTAATAGTGATAATACCTCTGATCTGAGCTTGATGAGGATTCTGTGAGATGAACTTGATAGCCCTTGAAAAGTAGTACATTTCAGTTTGAACAATGAAAGAGATTATGAACAGTTTTTTTTTTCCCTGATTTAAGATATTAAGCTCATCTTACAGTCTCGTGAAGCAGGGTATTGATAGTTTATCAACTGACAAGTCCATTTCATAGTATATTCAAGCAGTTCTGATCAAGTTTTGAAACTGAAACCAAAAATTCCTTTGATTCAGCAAGGGTGAATAATTAGCAGTGGGGAAAGAAGTGGGGCTGGATGGGGCTTAAAATGGTCCAAAGATACACATAACTGGAAAAAAAAACAGCCTGCTGCAGCTCTGACCACCAGTGGTGGCAGAGCTGGGCAACATGTTCTTTGCTGACTTTATGTGGGTGCGGGTACAGAGTTCTCCGGCTGAAGATACTGGAGTGGAAACTAGAGCAAAGACAGAAGAACTGTGGCACCAAACTGAAGGGTAAACACAGTACAGAATAAACACAATGGGTGTCGACATGGTTGGTCTTCTTTTAGGCAGGACACAAAACGTTTAGGGCACTGAAAAGGAAGGATGAAAACAGAGTCACATATAGATTTGAACTGGGTTCAAACAGGCTACAGAATGCAAACATGGCTGAAGGGAAGACAATACAGTTTAAATGATAATAATAATAATGATGATGATGTGTAGTAAAGAAGATTGTACTACTACAACTACCAATGATAATAATAATAATAATAGTGGTAAATTACTAGCAATCATGATAACAGTAATTGTAACAATTGTACTACTACAACTACCAATGATAATAATAATAATAGTGGTAAAATTACTAACAATCATATTAACAGTAATTGTAACAATAACAGTACTTAACAATACTGATAGAAGAAAAGGAAAGAGAGGATTTAGATAATAGTTACAATGATAAGGTGTTATTATCAATAGCACTGATGATAATGATAGTAAAGGTGATGAAGACGATGATGGTGATGATGATGATGAAAAAGAAAAGAAAAAGGAGGAGGGGAGAGAAAAAGGAGGTGATGGTAATGATGATGAAAACGAAAAAAGAAAAAGGAGGAGGAGGAGGAGGAGAAGGAGGATATAGATAGTAGAAAAGATAGTAAGATAGAATCTAAGAAATGTAGTAATAGTTATAATCATGAAAATAATGATGATAATGGTAATGATAAAAATGATATAGGAAGTTGGAAAGTTAGCAGATTAAGACGTCATTGTCAAGTGGGGAAAGACATCATGGTGTGGTGGGAAAAGACATCATGGTGTGATGGGAAAATACATCATGGTGTGATGGGAAAATACATCATGGTGTGATGGGAAAATACATCATGGTGTGATGGGGAAAATGACATAGTGTGGTGGGAAAAGACATCATGGTGTGGTGGGAAAAGACATCATGGTGTGATGGGAAAAGACATCATGGTGTGTGAGAAAAGACATGATGGTGTGTGGGAAAAGACATGATGGTGTGTGGGAAAAGACATCATAGTGTGTGAGAAAAGACATGATGGTGAGTGAGAAAAGACATGATGGTGAGTGGGAAAAGACATCATGGTGTGGTGGGAAAAGACATCAAGGTGTGTGGGAAAAGACATGATGGTGTGTGAAAAAAAGACACCATGGTGTGATGGGAAAAGACATCATGGTGTGGTGGGAAAAGACATCATAGTGAGTGGGAAAAGACATGATAGTGTGATGGGAAAAGACATCATGGTGTAATGGGAAAAGAGATCATGGTGTGATAGGAAAAAAACATCATGGTGTGATGGGAAAAGACATAATAGTGTGGTGGGAAAAGACATCATGGAGCGGTGGGAAAAGACATGGTGTGGTGGGTGAGCGTCAGATTTTCTGCTTTGTTGTTGTTAAATGGGAATGGATTTTTGCCACTCCTTCCCCTCCCCCTCCCCCATTCCCTTATTTTCTGTCCTCCCTCATTCCTCCCATATACACTCCCCTCCCCCTCCCCCTTTCACCTTCTCCTCCCTCTCCTCCAACTCTTCAAGGTTTGGTTGAGTAGAAGGACTAGCGCTGAATAAACACCACCGTGTTCATCATCCGCTCCCGTCCCTGTCTCCGCCCCCTCCGTTCATCCCTGCTTCCACCCTCCTCCAAGTCCATCCCCACTCATCAAATTTGGTAAGTAAAAATAAAGTCTATGGTACTGTCCCCCTCTCCCCCTACCCCCCCCCCCCCCTCCCCCCCCTCTCTCGTCCACCACTTCCTCCACATGGGCAGCAGATCGGTTGTTACTTTTTTTTTTCCTTAGTGATCTACTATTCAGTCTGTAAAGTGGATACAGTGTGCACAGTATAAACTAGGTGTAGTGGTGTTGTAACACATACACACAGAACGATGTAGAGGGAGATAACCAGCGTCCACACACACTGGCTTAAGCGTCCCTTTCCTGTCATTCCAAAATAAAGTTAAACCTTCTTCGCACGCCTGTGCCAGGTCCTGTGCCACACAAGGGCGAGCTCCTATAAATCTTAAAAATCACACACATACATGCACTTCAGCACACACACACACACACACACACACACACACACACACACATGCACTTCTGTACACACATACTCACACACACGCACAAATGCCCACATACACACACACACACACACACACACACACACACACACACATGCACTTCTGTACACACATACTCACACACATGCACAAATGCGCGCGCACACACACACACACACACACACACACACACACACACACACACACACACACACACACATGTGTGTGCACGCACAAGTGCGAAAACGTGTGTGTGTGCATAGACACACACACACACATGCATACGCATACACACATCATATGCACACACATGAGATTGCACACAAGCACGGGCCCATGCCCATGCAGCCTTGCACAGACATGTGTATAGTCACCACACACATATACAGTGATAATAATGGCACAACCACTGTAGGGTAGGTACACAAGGTCTGACCAGGGCTTTGGACTAATGCATAGGTCAGACATCTGCAAAGTCCTAGCCATGAGACCCTCTTATAAATTCTCTCATCAAAGTCATTATTAATTTATTTATCTATCAACTTTAAATCATACGCAGTGTGGTCTAAAAAGTTAGTGGATGTGGTGTGGCATATATGGATTAGTCCACACGCAGTGGAACCTCCTTGATGAAACTGAAGCTGAAACTAAAGGGTTTCTCACTTTCTTTGCCTGTGTCTGCTCTGGCGATCTGCCACTGAGGTTCCTGTTCTGACGAGATCATATTTCAATCACCTGTGCTTGCCACTCTTGACACGGAAAAGCCCCCAGTGCTCAGTGGGGCCTGTTCTTGAATGATACTTTCCTGACCTTTGAACTTGTGAGAGAGTATAATTATGAACAGTGCTCAGATTGACTGCTGATCGGAGAAAAATAAATTACTGTTTATATGTACTGTAAGGGGAAAAATATTCCACATATCATTGAAAGAGATTTGTTTCTGATTTCACTCCCCTAAAAATAGCATTGGTTTTGTTTGTACCTCTCTGTCTGTCTGTCTGTCTGTCTCTCTTATATATATTAAAACAGGAATAAGCTAGGTAAGAGACAATGTTGTCAAAACTTAAATACATCCTAGATCAGTCTATCTATCTCTCGGTTTGTGTGTATGTGTCTGTGTGTCTGACTTCCTGGCGATTCCTGTTAACTAACCTGTTGATTCACTGTGTGTGTGTGTGTGTGTGTGTGTGTCTGACTTCCTGGCGATTCCTGTTAACTAACCTGTTGATTCACTGTGTTGGTAACCACTGTGGAAAAGTTGAGCCTGCTCCTGTAGTTGCCCATTTATGGATGAAGGAGGGAGGGTTCGGTGGCAACAGAGGGGGAAGGGGGCGCCACCACTTGCTTACTTTAAGAGCCGGAATTAGCCTCTGGGTCAAGTGCTGGTGCGAGTGTGTGTGTGTGTGTGTGTGTGTGTGTGTGTGTGTGTGTGTGTGTGTGTGTGCACGCACGTGGGTACATCCGTATGTGCAAGGGCGCCGGTTACAGTGTCTGTGTGTGATTCACTCGTGACCTCAGCCCACGCTGTCCTGCTTCGTTCCATGAAAGCAAGTCCCCCAAAAAGCCGTATTGAAATACTTCCTCAATCTTTTGCCTGATTGCAGCAACAACGCACAGTCACTTGTGCCGCTGCAGAGCTTTTCTGTTACAGTGTTGATAATGGCTGAACCAATGTAAGGTACTATTGGTGTTGTTCATTCTCTTTCACTTCATTGTTGTGTCCCGTGTATACGTTCGTTTTTGTCTCCTGAACTGGCGTACGTTAGTGTGCATATCACTTTGTGTTCAACAGCAGGTTTTTGTCCAACGTGCAGGTAGTGTGCGTTTACTTCTGTAGGTTGAAGATATTCATTCTTTCTTTTTCTTTCTTTTTTTTTCCTCCTTGCTCACTCACTGACTGACTGGTTCTGTCTTTGATGACGTGCATTTTTTCGGTATCAGGGCTTTAAGCTGTCGTTCTTTGATATGTGAGGTACACGTTTTGTCATTGTTTGTAATTCTCCTGATGGTTGATTATGTAAACAGGAGCACCGAAAAGACCCAAGCGCGTTTGAGGAGAAGTTTTTAAGAACGAGGAGTGCCATTGGACTGGTTCACGAGCTAGGAGATAGCATTACCAAGAAGCCATTACATGGCGAATCTCAATACACAGTGTGGATACTGTTTTGCGGCGTCTTCGGCGCATCTGTTCAAGGTTGGTGGCATGAACATAAATTAACTTTGTGTCTTGATTTGACTCTGAGATCAGTGTGTACCACGAACTGAAATGTTCGTTCACTGACAAAAATATGATCTTGTGGGTTAGTACAGTAACAGTCACACTTTCACGGGATACTCTCAGTCTGTCTGTCTGTCTGTCTGTCTGTCTTTCTCTGTCTGTCTGTCTGTCTGTCTCTCTCTCTCTCTTCACTTCCTTTACAATGCAGATTTATTATGTCGACTTTGTAGAGAGGAGATAGAAAGTGAAGTGCATCTGCATGTTGTCCTGTCCGGCTAAAATCATGAGCTCAGTTTATACCTTTGTCTAATTATAAAGTCCCAAATCTCTTGTGATTAACATTTCTTTCGGCATGTACTTATGAACAAACAGTCAGAAATGTGTTGATTTATTTATTTAAGGCGTTCAAATTGCTGTCTTTTATGTTACATTAGGATAGTTTTTCTGAGCACGTGTTTGTTAGATCTGTGTGTAGTTCTTATGGTGCTTCTATGACGGTATTTCGTTGCACCCCTTCATGAGGGGCAGTGACCTAAACATGCATAAATTCTCTTGTCTCTCTCTCTCTCTCTGAAACATACAGTAAACATCATCATATAGTCACCGTTCATCTAACTTAGAGAGAAGTGTTTGTGTGTGTGTGTGTGTGTGTGTGTGTGTGTGTGTGTGTGTGTGCGCGTGCATGGATGTGAGTGCATGTGCGCATGTGTGTGTGGTTTTGGCAAAAGGTGGTTTTTTTCCGTCTCGATTTTCTGTTTCCTTTCCCTAACGCAGTCTCACCCTCCACACCCACCCCATACTCCCCGCCTCCTCTCCCCCCCCCCCCTTCCATTTTGTTATCATTGTTGACTGCATTGTTACCTTTACAACTGCATATGCATGCATTTTGTCAAGCCTTTGCGAATGAAGGTCTGTGTGTGTGAATCATGTACTCCATAATCCTGTGTGCGTATCATTTTTTTTTTTTTCTATCCCTTTTTAGCTTTAATTGTTTTCTTTTTTTTTGTTTTTTGTTTAATCTCATCGCATGATTTAGCTTAGCAAAGACAGACAGGAAGACTAGGGTCTGCCTGAAATATTAATCCTTGATTGAATAAAGATTTCTCGAGTTCTGAGTTTCTCTCTCTCTCTGTCTCACCAACCATGTGTGTGTGTGTGTGTGTGTGTGTGTGTGTGTGTGTGTGTGTGTGTGAGAGAGAGACAGACAAACAGACAGACAGACAGAGAGCGAGCGAGACAAAGAGACAGAGAGAGAGGCCATTCCACTGGGGCCTGTTAGTTCCCCAAAGTCTTTTTTTTCAGGGAGGACAGGGGGGTCCTCCAACCTCCAAAGTTTTCTTCTCGTCACTGCCCCCCCACTCCCCCCCCCCCCCCCCCCTCCCATATATATATATATATATGTATGTGTGTGTCTGTGTGTGTGTGTGTGTGTGTGTGTGTCTGTGTGTGAGTGTACTTTTTGTTCAATTTCTTTTCTTTTTTTTAAGTGGGGCCCTCTATCCCCCCCCCCCCCCCCCCCCCCATTTTTTTTTCCCCACTTTTTTTTTCTCTTCTTTTACCCTCCTTTTGTGTTAAAATATGCTCGCTCCATACTCGCTCACCATGCACAATCTTTAGGTTTCATTATTGATGCCCCCCCCCCCCCCCCCCCCCCCCCCCAAAGTCCATATTTCCTCCAGCTCTCTGCCCCCTTCTCTTTCCCTCAATCAGTGTCCTCCTCCATACGTTTCTATGTTTCCCTAGACCCTCGTTCCCTCGAGTCATTCCCCTCAAGTCTATGCTCCCCGTGGAATAACTTTTCCCAGGTCTATGATTACGAAGGTGTTTGTTCTCCCACCCATACCCCCACCCCTGTCGACCTTTGCCAGGGTTTCTACTTATCCATGTCTATGTCCACCCATTTTAAATCACGGCTTAAACAAAAAAAGAACCTTGTGATCCTAAACAGGTCTTCTGACCTTGATCAAGGGTAAAGGTCAAGTGACCCAGAATCTGATGTAGTGATCCATGTGAAGGTTAAAAGTCGAGTAACCCTCAGCGGGTCAACTCATACAGCTCCAAAACAGGACTGATGACCCAGAATGCGTCATAGTGATCCAAAGTGATGCTGAAGGTTACGTTACCCAAAATGGGTTATAGTGACCCAAAGTGATGCTAAAGACTATGTGACCCAAAATGGGCCATAGTGACCCAAGTGATGCTAAGGCTGCATGACCTAAACTGGATCACAATGACCCAAAGTGATGTTGAAGGATACATGACCCCAAATGAGTCATAGCAACACATAATGGTGCTGAAGGTTACGTGACTCAAAATGGACCATAGTGACCCCAAAGTGATGCTGAAGGTTACATGACTAAGAATGTTCTGCAGTGACTTAAGTGACCCAGAATGTGTCATGGTAACCCAGAATGTGTCATTGTAACCCAGAATGTGTCATTGTAACCCAGAATGTGTCATGGTAACTCAGAATGTGTCATGGTAACCCAGAATGTGTCATGATAACCTAGTATGTCGTGGTAACTCAATGTGTCATTGTAACACAGAATGTGTCAGGGTAAGCCAGAATGTCATGGTAACTCAGAATGTGTCATGATACCCCAGTATGTCGTGGTAACTCAGAATGTGTCATTGTAACACAGAATGTGTCATGGTAGCCAGAATGTCATGGTAACTCAGAATGTGTCATGATACCCCAGTATGTCGTGGTAACTCAGAATGTGTCATTGTAACACAGAATGTGTCATGGTAAGCCAGAATGTCATGGTAACTCAGAATGTGTCATGATACCCCAGTATGTCGTGGTAACTCAGAATGTGTCATTGTAACACAGAATGTGTCATGGTAAGCCAGAATGTCATGGTAGCCTAAAATGTGTCATGGTAACCCAGAATGTATTACAATGACAGGAAGTATTGTTAATGATTCTGATCTCCCCAAGAGTAAAGATCAAATGACTCAGAGAAGGATTTCATGATGCACATTGAGGTGGAAGTTTGAGTGACCGAGTGATCTATGACAGATCATCTGACCCATGAAAAGGTTTTTGATTCTCAGGGGGTCATGGGTGACCCTAGGTGAAACACAGTGCCTCAAAATGGGTCAGCTGACCAAAGTGTAGGAATCCAGAGTGACGATATAAATTGATCCCAAATGGGTGAGCTAACTCGTGTGTAGAATCCAGAGTGATGATATATAGTGACTCAAAGTGGGTCAGCTAACTCATGTGTAGAATCCAGAGTGATGATATATATAGTGACTCAAAGTGGGTCAGCTAACTCATGTGTAGAATCCAGAGTGACGATATGTAGTGACTCAAAGTGGGTCAGCTGACATATGTGTAGAAATCAGAGAGATGATATGTAGTGACTCAAAGTGAGTCAGCTAACTCATATGTAGAATCCAGAGTGATTATATGTAGTGACTCAAAGTGGGTCAGCTAACTCATGAGTAGAATCCAGAGCAATGATATATAGTGACTCAAAATGGGTCAGCTAACTCATGTGTAGAATCCAGAGCGATGATATATAGTGACTCAAAATGGGTCAGCTAACTCATGTGTAGAATCCAGAGTGATGATCCAAAGTGACTCCAAATGGTTCAGCTAACTCATGTGTAGAATCCAGAGTGATGATATAAAGTGATTGAAAATGGGTCATCTGTTCTGTGTGTAAGAATTCAGAGTGGCAGCTAGTAACTCAAAATGGGTCATCTGACCTATGTGTGGGGATCCAAATCGATACAAAGGTCTTCAAAATGGGTTTGTCTGATCTGTGTGTAAGAACCAAGGGTGACAGTGCCTCAAAATGGGCCAGCTGACCCATGCGATGATACAAAGTGACCCAAAATGAGTTCGCAGACCCTCGTCCAGGAATTCAGAGTGACGACAAAAGCTAAGTGATCCTGGATGGATAGCTATGACCTGGATTGATAGTAAGACACAAGTTGTCACGGTGACTCCAGAGCACTGCTGATGATTAAAGTGACCCAGAGTCATGGGGAAATACATCTAAGTTAAAAGCCCCCACCACCGGCCAAGAGGACTTAACGACCCGCACTGAATGGACAGTCGAATTCCCCATAGTGGGCCACCGTGACCCGTGCCCAGGTGAAAGCTTGGGTGAGTGATTCAGAATGATGTTAAGTTTCAACGGTACAGAACAGGCCGCATCAAACACACCTTGACGAAATTGCAC
>JADBJO010003372.1:72643-75143 GCA_016801955.1 Conus betulinus
ACGTCTACTACCACAACCGTAACTCTGTGTGTGTGTGTGTGTGTGTGTGTGTGTGTGTGCGCGTGTGCGTGTGCGTGCGCGCGCGCGCCCGCGCGCGCGCGTTTTCTTCACTGAACGTGTTAATTGAGCGCATCGACGTCTGAAGAAAATAAGTTTGTCAAAAATGCACGCGTTATTTCTAGCATTCTCTGCTCTTCATTAAAAAACGTTGCTTTGCGCTGTAGTGCATTTATTTCAAATTTGATTCTTTTTCAGCTACACTGTAGTCTGATTCGCTCTCAATCTTACTTACAACAGCCGACAACCACAGGACAAAAATGGAGGAACAACATGTATCAATGCGTCACCCGTAGGTCTAATGTGACAACAACGTTTTCGCATTCTTAATTCACAAGCATTTCATTCCCTTCCAGCAAGACAGTCGACATAGTTCATACTGCAGATTTCGTGACCGGAAAAAAAAACCCACACCATCCAAAATATTTGTCAAAACAGCTCTGTCCGCAAGTTCACAACAGGCTTAGTGAAGGAGAGGGGTACGTATCAATGTGCCCCCGTCTCATTGTGCCCCCGTCTCATTGTGCCCCCAGTGTCGTCTCATTGTGCCCCCGTCTCATTGTGCCCCCGTCTCATTGTGCTCCCGTCTCGTTGTGCCCCCGTCCATTGTGCCCCCAGTGTCGTCTCATTGTGCCCCCGTCTCGTTGTGCCCCCGTCTCATTGTGCCCCCAGTGTCGTCTCATTGTGCCCTTGTCTCATTGTGCCCCTGTCTCATGACGCTAACCACTACGCCACGGGAGCTGATTGAATTTAATGAAATTTTGCACTTAGGTCCGTTGTTACCTAAAGAATTGAATCATGTCATCATAGCATGTCGTCATAGACGGGTCACAATGAGGCGGGGTCACAATGAGACGGGGGCACAATGAGATGGGGTCACAATGAGACTGGGTCACAATGAGACGGGGACACAATGAGACGGGGGCACAATGAGACGGGGGCACAATGAGACGGCATTTTGGGGGCACAATGAGACGGGGGCACAATGAGACGGGGGCACATTGACATGACCCCAAGGAAAAAAAAAAAAGAGTCACCATAATTGGCCATTCGTCTTTCTGCGGTCCCTGAGACTTGCTCTTTTCCCCTCAAAGCCGATACCAAAGACGGATCAGATGTGAAGTATGTCTGTGGGGATGCAGTTCAAATTTCCCCCTCTGTGCCGACGTAACCGCATCCCCAAGTTTGAACACGGAATTCTAGTTCTCGAACACGTTTGTTACGAATGTGCTGCGTTCCCACCCCACGGCATCGGTATATTGCGTGTGTTCCATTTCTAATGCAAGTCGGGAGTTTCGTTCCGTGTGTCCCAAACTCAGCTCAGGTCAATGATAATTCCGATATACCCCATGTTCACCACGTTAGTTTTCAGTCTGTGCATTTCATGTTTGATTAAACCTGTGAGTGTTCATGGCGTACATCCATGTTTAACGTATGTCAGAGTTCATGTTTAACACATATCAGTGTTCATTCCGTAATCTTTAACACATATCTGCGTTCATTCCGTACCCCCAGTGTTGAGCATATATTACAGTTCATTCAATCCGTGTGTAATGTATGGCAGTTTTTTTTATTCAGTATATTCAGTGTTCATTCAACACATCCTGGTTTAGCATGTATTCTGTAATCCCATGTTTAATACATCCATAATTTCATATGTGTCAGTGTCCATTCTGTATACATCCCATGCTCAGCAACAGTCATTTGTTCATTCCGTTCATGCCACGTTTAACACGGTACTCATTCTGTGCATCCCACTTCAAGACAAGTCTATGTTCGTTCTGTACAACACACACACACACACACACACACACACACACACACAGAGAGAGAGAGAGAGGAGAGAGAGAGAGAGAGGAGAGAGAGAGAGCGCTAAAATTGATACTAATCGGTTTTGAGCTCGGCGAGTGTCGTAAAAACCAACCCAGCGGAGGGGTACGCTTAGTAATTGGGATTTCTCTTCCGTCAGCATACACGGCCCAACACGATGACGTTATCAGCCATGACTAATCCTCCGTCAGATGACACACGTGATATTGTCACGTCATAGCAATGACATCAGAAAAGACGGCTCTGAGATGACAACATTTGCAATAAGCACGGGAAAGGCGGATTTCGGTGGAATCAAGACGTCAGAAGCCCCGAAGACGGCCAAAGTGTCCCTTTTGACCCCCCCCCCCCCCCCCCCCCCCCCCCCCCCCTCCCCCACTCTCCCCCCCGTCCTTCTTCCGTAATTGTTGCTGTCTCTCATCTACTGTGGCAGATTCAGGGAAAATCAGCCCTGCTTTTCGACAGCTTTCGTCGTATTTACAATACGTTTACAGCCCACCGCTAATTTTGAGAACGGAAAACAGACTAAAGAAAGAAGCTGGAAAGGAGTCGCTTCTCTCTTCTCTCCTCTCTCCCGCCCCTGCCCCCCCCCCCCCCCCCCCCCCCCCCCCCC
>JADBJO010003372.1:82643-130143 GCA_016801955.1 Conus betulinus
TTTGCCAAGTCATTACTATAACGACTGAAGAATTGTTAGATTGCACTTGTTTTCTCCCACTACTTCATTGTTCAGCATTATATTGTTTGGTCAATCAGTGGGAGATTGCATCTTTAAAGAGATCCAAGTAAAGGTTGTTCTGTACAATTCTTAACCTCTCACAATGCTTGGGTTATTGAACAGCAGAGCTGACCACTCAGACTGTTCCTTATCTTTTCATCTCCCTTGCATCCTTGAATGGATCCTCAAGCATATGCTTAAAGATTGTTCCCTACATTTTGTACTGTTTGCTTTTAGTTTTTCAGCAACCTTTTTCCTCTCCACACTTTCGTTTTGTTCCATTACTACCCTTCACTGGCTGCTTTGGGGATGCTGTTAGATTCTTTTTTGAACCTTTGGTGGTGAGAACACCGCAGAATTATGGACTGTGGTATGTCTCTATTTGACACCAAGAGCACGCACTTAGCTGCATTTACGTGATGAATGCGATCAAACAAACGAAAGTTTTAAGAGCAGATAAATAGATGTACTTTCGAGACAGTGCGATAGTTTTTTTTTTTTGGTATCAGTTATCGGATCAATGGAGCACCTAAGGCGGTGATTTTTTTTTTTTTTCTCTCCTAAGGCCGGAATCCACCTGTTCATTTTTTGGTGTAGTGCGATAGTTACTTAAGGCAGCTAGTGAACGGTTATTCATATTTATAACATTTTCTCTGAAAGTTCAAAACGAGTCATGAGTCGGGCAAACGTTCTTGTACATTTAGGCAAATTAAGGGTAGTTTTGCCGTTGCTGGAAGTAAGTTCTTTCGGTTTTTCAAATGTGCGAATTTGGGCTTCGCCAGTGGGAAATACCCCAAGTCGTACACCGAAGGAGGGACAGTTTGTGGGGAAGTCTTTCATATGTTCGAGGGATACTGACAAGTAAGTAGTGGCCGACCCGCAGGTCGGGTAGAGAAGAGTGTCCACTCTGACCACTGGCTGGTTATTCACTGGTTCTCCAGTAGGCTTGAAGGAAAGGCGGTCGTGTCAGATGACCGTCAGCCTGCAGGCTGAGTACACTGACCATTCAGTCGTTCTTGTTCTGAGGAACGAATGGAAGGCCTATTGAGTGATTTGCACCTTGTTATCTATAGAGTGAAGTAAATACTTGAAGCATCGGCCCTGGCTGGTAGAGAAGTCCAGGCTGTTAAATACAATGGGGAGCTTCGGGGGAAACGAACATGAGTTTGAATAGGAGGTTATGCATTAACCACTTGGTACCCAAAGTCTTTGTTGGCGCTAGCAGCTGTGGTATGTGTAGGTGACTTGTGATTCCACTGGCGGATTCAAAGTCGCTTGGGGATTTATTGGTACAGATCGTGTGATGTATGTGTGCCAGTGACTCCATTGGTTGAACCAGTTGAATTCGGGTTCTCTCTTTCTTTGAGAATGGATATAAAGATGCTCAGAAAACCAGGAAGTGTGTGACTCGCTTAAGGGAAAGTGAACTCGCCCCTCTTGCAGAGGGCTACAGAAAATACAGCAAGAGGCAGAGGCTTGCAGTCGCCTCGAAAGCGGACAACGGTTTAGAATTGTCTACAGGGTGGGGACGTAGACAGTGGAGGTTGCTGTAGCCTCGGAGCCAACGACGAGAAGAATTGTCTCCGTGTGGGGTCGGTCGACAGCAAGACGTGTCAGCCTGTTGGGTTCTAGACAGGGAGCTGCCAGACAACAGCGGGGTGTTTGCATCCAGAGAAGACCTGTGGGAGAGGCCGACAGGAGCCCTTTTCGTGGAGAGGGCGAAGTGCAGTGGAGTCCGGGAGACTCGGTCTGAGGGTGCGACTCAAGCTACGTTGCCAGCGTCCCCCAACTGGAATTTGGCCAATCGGGAGGACACAACAGTGTGGCAGCTTCAGCTCGCAGTCGCACGGTGGGATGAGAGAAACTGACGTTCAGCCAAGGAATGCTGGCAAGTTATGGACGTTTTATTTGTTCTTAAGTTTAAAAGTGTGCAAACAGAATAGTGGAATATTGTCTTTCCTGGTTAAGTAAGAATAACTGAAGAACAGGGGATGTGATTTATGAGATTGTCTGTATGATATTTACATTTTTTGAATGATACAGATAAGTGCGTTGCGTAGTGACGGGTGGGGACTGGAGTCAAGTTAAATAAAATTTGATTATTTTCTATGAAATGTTATTGGTTTCCCGTCACCTTTGTGCGGGCCCGATGTGAGTGACAGTGTGCGTGTGCCTATGCGAGAGCGCATTTTGGTTGTGAAAGCGTAAATACTTCTGTCTGTACCACCCTGCATCCCTGAATATGAAAATCATATTTCAATAATGTGTGTGTGTGTGTGTGTGTGTGTGTGTGTGTGTGTGCACGCGCGCACGGGATTCTTTCGCCGGTTTTCATATTAACCCTTGCGAGCCAGGGCCGTTGACTACAAGCACTTGTCTATCTAACGATCTCGTCAATAAAGAGTTTGTCTTGTCTGGTCTTCTCTTGTTTTGCCATGCCTTTGCTTCGTTCCACTGTATGATACGTCAGGTCAGTTCGTCAACGGACATTCTGTCGAGTCCTGCGCTTCTCTGCTCGACAGATCTCAGAGACTGTGACGAGTGCCCAAGCATGGAGGTAGATTCTGTGGCAACACTGTACGGTCAAAGCAGCAGGGGGGGCCCGGTTGGGTTGGTTAGTCAGAGCACCGAGTTCGTTGTCCATTGTTGCCAGTTCGAATCCCGTTAGTATACACACACACACACACACACACACATACACACACACACATACACACACAACCGCGCTTTTTGCAACCTGCCTGCATGTGCTGCCTTTCTTCTGGTGGTATGGTGTAGTGTAAGATCCCCCCCCCCCCTCCCTACCGCCCTTCCCCCTCGCCTTTCCGGGATGGTTATCCAAGCCTGCCATGTCATCGTGGGTAGGTGTGGACGTTTAATTGTGTTGTAGTTGTTCGTTAGAGTTAGTAGGGGCATGTGGTTATCTCATCATGTGGAACAAGAGTTACCCTACTTGTTCGTTATTTACTGCTTACTGTTTTCCTTCACCAGATCAGATTTCCTTTCATACCAATCAAACCGAGGTTACCTGTGTGTGTATTCCTTTGTGTGTTCTGTTTGTATTCAAGGTGAGAAGAGAAAAGACAGGCATTGCCAGTCTGAGAAAAAATGTCATGGGGTTACTGCGTTTGTTCATTTCTCCAGTTGTTGTCGATGTGTACATGTTAGGTGGAGCTTGGACAATTTTGTTCGTTTTTGTTCTTTTTCTTTCGGGGGAGGGGGGGGGGGGGGGGGGAGATAGGGGGGGGGGGGGAGACACAAGTCTCCTTTATTGTGCGTGCTCTGTGTTGGAATTTTCTGCAAAGACAATGTAATGTCGTAAGCAGCAGCATTCGTTCGGAGTTGTGGGGCGTGTGATCATGGGAACAAGACTTAACATGCTTGTCCGTTACTTACTGACCGTAAGCTATCGAACAATGAGGCTTGTTAGCGAGGCAAACGGGGAAGGAAGGGGGGGGGGGGGGGGGCAGAGTGATGCAATTTGCACGGGGAACTTTGAACAACAGGGCGAGGCCCAGGCCTGAGGCATGCTAGCTGAGTGCCCCTCCTCACGAGAGCTGGTCTTTCCCACGCCGTCACGGAGACGGGGAGGGCAGGCAGGCAGAGACAGACGGGTGACACCTACCAGACGCCGGGCACAGCCTGTCAGCCACAGCACCTGGCCCGCCTCGCACCCAGGGGACGGGACGGCGAAAGAAGAAACACTCGTCAATGGGATTCGAACCCAAGAGCCCTCTGTGTGAACAGCCACGCTGGAGCGCATTCAAATGTCCAGTCATCACCCCTGGCTATGGACTGTATAGCCACAACCAAGAAGCCCGGTTAAGGCAGTGTTCACACTGGCCGTAGTCTGGACCAGTCTCGTGGACTCGCAGTCCAAGTCCGTGTGGACTGCTCACGTTGAATGAACTTCGGCATGACACGTTCAGATGACGCCACTGACCTGGTTGACGTTCCACCGAAGGCTGCAGCGGCAGTTAGTTTGAATGTGTAAGTTACTTCCACCACGCCTTGTTTTCGATTTTCGGTCAGTCGTTATCTTCCCCTTTACTCTGTATGATTTGTTTGTTTGTTTTCTGTTTTTTTTTGTTTTTTTTTTCAAAAAACGGCGATTTGTCCATATCCTATTGCCATGCAACAAGATGACCTCATCAATTCAGGATGAGAGAACTCTGCTCCTTGTTTATCGTTAGGGAACTCATTTATTTAGATTTTCATAGTACTCCAATGTGTCAAAGTTTTTAAAGAAAATTGCGTTTTTTTTTAAATGTTTAAAACTAAATAATGACAGCATATTTGCAAAAGTCTGTCACGTCTTGATAGTTTAAGAACATACATACTGTAAAATAGATAAAGGCTCAAGAGGAAATATTTTCAAGAATGACGCACTGTTTTGCTGAGTTGGACACAGTCAGTCAGTTGTTAAAATGCCATGTGTCAATCATGACGTCATCATGGTACTGTAGGTCAGGTGCGTCTCTTTCAACAGAGTATAGCGACGTCGGGTGTGTACCCGCTGGGCAAACGCACAAAGAGAAGTGCTGATGAAAGCGCCCCGGTGTACCAAGAGTCAGTGCCTCCCATCCCAGCTGTTTCACGGTTCCTTTCTTTAAAGACCTTCAGGGCTGAAGTCAGGCACAGGCGCTCGCTAAGACAAGAGTTTGACATCTTCATTGGAGCAGATGTGGGCACGGTCATAGTATAAATGCTGCTGGTCGCAGATTGTCTGACCCCAAGTGCACTGCACTTCTCTAGGCTATGGTTATTAACTGGAAAAAGGGTCGCTTCATGTGCTGCAGTTGTTGTCTTTATAAAGTATGGCACCGCATACTGCTGTACTTTCGTTGTCTTCTGAAAAGTATAGCTACACATGCTGCTGACTTATCTGATAAAAAAAAAAAGTAGGGGATCATGGACCTTCATGCTGTAGTCATTTTATGGGGAACATTGATCTACATTTAAGGAAATAAGATCTCATGAGCTCTGGATTTATTGTATGGAAAATATAATTGTATAATTTATGAAGAATATGGTTTTTGCTTTCAGTGCTTTTTTTTCACACGAAAGTTTCAGTTTCATCGAGGGCGTGTCACTGCGTGCGGACTAGTCCATATACCCTACACCTCATCTCCAAAGGTTTGAGACCACACTACACAGGATTTAGGCTGACTGCCGATGGATATTTAAGACAATGATCTTATGGTGACGACTTAGCCAATGTGAGACGTTGGACACCTATCTAACATTGTGTGCGCTTCCATTATCAACTGTGGAAAGCACAGTTCGCATGCTACAGCTACTTTCCTCCGAACGAAGGCGTTCCTGCTTCTGATCGCGAGGCTGTCTTCTCTTCCTAGTGTTGCTGTTCTCACATGGTCTTTTTTTTTGTTGTTGGTGACGCGCTCTGCTGTTATGGAAACTTCCTCTATACACGAACCGATTGTCAACTGTTTTGCAGAGGTATCATGAGAGAAGGACGGCTGATGTTGCCTACTTCCCGTGAATAACCTTGTTGGCGATTGACGGACAGAGGGTTGTTTGTGGAAGGTGGATGAAGAGGGGCGGAAATGGGGTGAGAAAGGGAGACAGGATCGGGGGAGGGGTCTGAGGGGGAGAGGGAACTTACTGAAATGTTCCCGATAGATGTCGACTGAACCAGTTATGTCTACTATAATTATCCATCATGACGTTGGTCGGAAACAATCCGTTTGATCAGCCCGCCCGTTTCTGCTGCAACACATCTTATTTCGACAGCTCTCTAGAAAGAAAAAAAAATGAACTCCTGTCCGAAAACAACAAGCGGCAAAAAATAAAGACGTGCGAACGAGTCGATCTCTAAGCGACCTTCTTCACCTACCGGAATTGTATTATGAACATCGAACTATAAAAAAAACGCTGTACTGTTCGTTATGTGTTGAATTCTGGTTCATCAAGCCGCCAGTTCCCTGACGAAAAAAAAAACCCCCACACACAAATGAATCATCTTAAAGCACAGAACGTGGGCAGTGCAGCACGCTGTTTCTAAAGTGATATCTGATAACCCCCCCCCCCCTAAAAAAAAAAAAAAACAAAACCCACACACTTTCTCGTTCAGGGCGTGTGTGGCGTAACGATCCCACATTTTCTACCAACCAACCAACCAATGGGTATTGAGATGAAGGGCATACAGTGACGATGATTGGCTGCCCGGTCTGATCAGCGGGAAACGCGCCTAGAATCTACCTCGGGTAGACAGCACTTCGTGGAAACACACAAGGCAGGTCACTTACAGCGCGTGGAGTGATCGTGGTCGGGCGATAGAGATAGCTACAGGTGCTCCCACACAAAGGTAACTACAAACAAAAACTCTGCCTCACCGAAAGTACACTCGCCCGGTGTGTTTTACATGAGTGTATAATATGTCAATGCTACATTTATTTCAATTAATATTATATTGTTCCGATAACGTTATAACTGTGTTTTTCTTGTACTTTGACGATTTAATTTGTAGCAATAAATTCGTGTGTTAGTCTTGCTGTTGGATGTTGTATCACATTTGTTGTATTTTTTCTTATTTTGTATAGGCCTGTTCGTTTTTGTATTGCCTATGCGTCTTTCTTCTCAGTCATATTTTAATTTTTGTATTTACCGTGAAGGTCGTGTGTTATGACAAATTAAATCGGCTTATCTTCTTATACAACATCTATCTGTCGTTTGTTCTTCTCGGACATTTTTTTTTTCTCGTGTTGCAATCTTTTTTGCCTCGCCTTTGTCTTTTCTTCTGTTATTATCTGTCTTTCCTTTTCACATCCGTCTTTCTTTTCTTCCTACCTTATATCTGTCATCTTTTGAAAAAAAGTCTTAAATGCGAGAGAGAACAGAAAACGGTAATTAAAGAACAAGTAGTATAACTCTTGCTCCCCATGATGAAATGAATAGTCGCCCATAACTGCAAAGGAATGCTGCTTACGACACCCTAAGTAAACAAACAAGGTAACCTCGGCTTGATTTAAATGAAGAGGAAAATGACATTTTCTTTTTTTTCTCTTTCCAAATTCTTTTTTGCCCTACTGTGTTGCATCTTCTCACCTGATAGCTGTCATTTCTTTTGTTCATGTGCAACAAATATTATTCTCTTCTTATCTGTCGGTCTTTTCTTACGTATTTTGCATCTGCCGGTCTGTTCATCTTACCTGACATCTGCCAGTCTTTTCGTCTTTCCTGACATCTGTCGGTCTTTTCGTCTTACCTGACATCTGTCGGTCTTTTCGTCTTCCTAACATCTGTCAGTCTTTTCGTCTTTACTGACATCTGTTGGTCTTTTCGTCTTCCTAACATCTGTCGGTCTTTTATATCTTACCTGACATCTGTCGGTCTTTTTCGTTTTTCCTAACATCTGTCGGGCTTTTTCGTCTAACATGACATCTGCCGGTCTTTTTCGTCTTACCTGACATCTGCCGGTTTTTTCCATCTTACCTGACATCTGTCGGTCTTTTTCATCTTACCTCACATCTGCCCGTCGTTTTGTCTTGCCTAACAACTGCCAGTCTTCTTCGTCTTATCTGACAACTGCCGGTCTTTTGCGTTTTATCTGGCATCTGCCGGTCTGTTGCGTTTTACTAGACATCTACTGATCTTATCTTTTCTTCATACCTGAAGTCTTTCGGTATTTTCATCTACCTGACATTAGATTAAAAAAAAATCTCATTATACATCTGTCAGTCTTTTCTTCTACCTTGCCATCTGCCAGTCTTTTTCATCCTACCAGACATCTGTCGATCTTTTCATCTTACCTGAACTCTGCAGGTCTTTTTCGTTCTAACGCTCATCTATCGGTCTACCTGACATCTGTCGGTCTTTTCTTCCTACCTGACATCTGTCGGTCTTTTCTTCCTACCTGATGTCTGTCGGTCTTTTCTTTCTACCTGACGTCTGTCTGTCTTTTCTTCCTACCTGACATCTATCGGTTTTTTTTCGCCTTACCTAACATCTGTCAGCCTTTTCACCTTACCTAACGTCTGTCGGTCTTTTCACTTTACCTAACGTCTGTCGGTCTTTTCACTTTACCTAACGTCTGTCAGTCTTTTCACTTTACCTAACGTCTGTCGGTCTTTTCACTTTACCTAACGTCTGTCGGTCTTTTCACTTTACCTAACGTCTGTCAGTCTTTTCGCCTTACCTAACATCTGTCGGTATTTTCGCCATACCTAATAGCATCTGTTGGTCTTTTTGCCTCACCTAACATCTGTGTTGGTCTTTTCGCCTTACCTAATATCTGTCGGACTTTTCGCCTTACCTAACATCTGTTGGACTTTTTGCCTTACCTAACATCTGTCGGACTTTTTTGCCTTACCTAACATCTGTCGGTCTTTTCACCTTACCTAACATCTGTCGGTCTTTTCACCTTACCTAACATCTGTCTTGTCTTTTCACCTTACCTAACATCTGTCGGTCTTTTCACCTTACCTAACATCTGTCGGTCTTTCACCTTACCTAACGTCTGTCCGTTTTTCTTCTCACCTTGCATCTTTCTTCCTACATCTTTCAGTGTTTTTTTTTTTTTTCTCACTTGACATCTGTTGGTCTTTTCTTTGTACGTTACAGTCGCCTGTCTTTTTCCTCATATCCTCCATAGTTTTTCTCTTTCCATTACAGTACTTCTACTTTTGTCTTGCCTTACGGCTTACCATAAGCTTACAGCTTTTCATCTGTCTGTCTTCCTCCCAATCCTGTATCCTCCTTTAATTCTAATCTTGCATCTCTATTTGCCTTTACATATTCATTCCATAACCCGTTTGTCTTTTCTTCATGGTTAACCACCACGTATGTAGGTTTTATCTTCATCTTACATTTATCCGTCTTTGCTTCATAGCCTACAGCTCGACTACCCCCTTTTCCCCCTTTCCCCCATATCCTTGCAGTCTTGTCTGTCCTTTCGTCTTAGCCTATATATACAACCATCTTTTTCTTCTACTCTTGGAGATTTTTTCGAACCCAAACACCTCCACATAAAATTCCTGGTTGGTGGGTTGGATACAGAGACCTTCATATCAAATCTTTGGTAGAACTTTTGAACTCTACAAACCTCAACATTGAATCCCTGATAGAAGTGTTGAATCCACACAAACTCTAACATTCAGTTCCTGGTAATAGTGTTGAATCCAGAAACCTCCACATTGAATACGGTAGACGTATTGAATCCATAATCCTCTACATTGAATCCCTGGTAGATTAGTCGAATTCAGAAACCTTTGTATTGAATTTCTGGTAGAAGTGCTGAATCTACAAACCTCTGCATTCAATTTTTGTTAAAAGTGTTGAATCCAGAAAAACTCCACATTAAATATGGCAGAAGTGTTGAATCCCGAAACCTCTACACTGAATCCCCTGTCAAAGTGTTGAATCCAGAATTGTCCACATATTGAATCCCTATTAGATGTGTTAAAACCCGGAAACTTCTAAAATGAATCCTGATGGAAGTTTCAACCCAGAAACCTCCACATTGAGCATGATAGAACTGTTGAATCCAGAAATCTCCACATTGAATCCGTGTTGAATCCAGAAACCCGCATTGAATATGGTAGAAGTGTTGAATCCAGAAACCCCACATTGAATATGGTAGAAGTGTTGAATTCAGAAACCCCGCATTGAATATGGTAGAAGTGTTGAATCCAGATACCTCCACATTTGAATCCCAGGTAGAAATGTTGAAATCGGGAATCCGATATCCTCTACATTGGATCCCACGTAGATGTGTTGCACTCAGAAAGCTCCACATTGAATTCTTGGTGCAAGTGTTGAACCCGGAAACCCGCCGCTAAATTCAGTCCTGGTAAAAGTGTTGAACAGGCCTTCAGACTGAATCCCTAACAGATGTATTGAAGCCACAAACCATCGTGCGGAATTGGTGGTAAATTTTTTTAAAATGTTAACCCTTAGAATGACTTTAAATTGCTTCTGACAGACAAAACAGACTGGCAGACTGAAATGATTTTGACAGACAAGACAGACTGGCACACAGACAGACATGAAACGATACTAACAACGACGACAACAACAGCAACAACAACACAAACAACAACAGCAGCAGCAGCAAACAATATGATCTGTGGACTTTGTATGCCATGGAAGATTTCTTTAAAGATAAAGATGAGGAGCAGGAGGAAGATGAGCTGAAATGAAACAAATGACGACGACGACGACGACGATGATTTTGAAGAAAAGAGAGGAGGAGGAGAAGAAGAAGAAAAACAACAGCAACAACAACAACAACAACAACAACAGTGATATCCATTGACGTGAATTCATTGTCGTTTGCAGACCCGGTGCCACTCACAGGTACACAGTCTCCTACAAACCTGGCCACTGTCGCAGAGGAGGAGGACGGCGGTGAACCTCGCGATGGGGGGTCATCCCGGAGCCCGCAGATCCTGGCCTTCGCCATCGCTAAAACCGGTGCCTCTGACCCCTCCCATCCCTCCCGCGTTGATGCCGACAATTTGTCCGACACCAGCTCGTTCGTCACCTGCAGCAGCGTCGCCAGCTCGGAAATCGCTGAGGATGACGTCCCTTCCTATCACCACTCCCCGACAGACGGTGAGTTCGTCCACCCTCTGCTGGAGTCGGCCCGTAGGGCCAGGGGGGCGTCTCGGGACTGGGTGCCAAGATCGTCGCTGGAGTTCCTGGACTGTTTATGGACTTGCATCGGGAAGAAAGCCCAGACGAACGTGAAGAGGAAAGGGAGATCGGCCGCCATCCTGACGGGTGCCCGAGAGCTCCGAGGACCTGATGAAATGCCTGAAGGTGTGTCTGGAGCAGTGGGTCACCTACTTCCCGGCACAGTGCCAGCCTTTCGCCCTCATTGACCAGCCCGTCGAGAACGGCAAGCTGCATCTCAAGAGCAATCTGATTCTCTACTTGGAAAAAACGTGTCTGAGGAATGGGGGGCCTGGCTGCTCGTGTCACGATTACTTCCCTTCTGACAGCACCTCCTCTGAAGAAGTCGTGCGGTATAAGCTTGCGGGAATCCCCGAGAGTGACAAGGATTGGGAGACCGCACTCGGTTTTCTGAGAACTCCAGGCCTGCGGGTGTCTCTGTCCCCCAACAAGGCCCGGTTCGGTATCGTAAAGATGAGAAAGGCCACGGCACAGCAGCTTCACCGGCTTCCCGCTAAGTCTTCTGACGGCAGCTCCGAAGACAGCAGCCCCTCAGGGGGAGGCGAGAGCAGCCCCGAGCACACGGTGGCAGGCCCCAAGAAGACCGAAGACAGCCACAACCAGGGGTGCACGGAGGTCACAGAGGACAACCCAAGGATGAAACAGTCTGTGGGCACAATTGAATGCACGGAAGGAAGGCAGGAAGAGCACGTCAAGGATCATGATTCTGCCCAGGAGGGCACCAGGAAGGCTGAAAAGACCGAGGAGACCGACCTGGCGAAAGAGGTCAAAGATATTGACCTGGCGAAAGAGAAGATCAAAGATATTGACCTGGCGAAAGAGAAGGTCAAAGAGATTGACCTGGCGAAAGAGGTCAAAGAGACTGACCCGGGACACGAAGTTGTCGAGCGGACTGACCTGGAGAAAGAGAATGTTAAGGAGACTGACCTGGAGAAAAAGGAGGTCAAGGAGACTGACCTGGAGAAAGAGGGGGCCAAGAAGGCTGACCATGAGAAGATCGTCAAGAGGACTGACGCGGATGAGAGAAGGTCCAGAGAGAGACGCATGCTGATATCAAGTGCACAGATCCCCATGAGAACGCCTTCGGTCCCGCCAGTCTACCCAAGGAATGCTCCAAGAAGACTGATCTTGATATGGAGTCCGCCAGGAAGATTGCTGTTGATCAAGACTGCACCGAGAAGAAGGAAAGAATTCAAGAGAGGGGCGCTATGAAAATCCCAGGTCCAGAGGAGAACGCCGTCCAGCCCCGTGATGTCCAGAAGGAAGAGCCACAAACCCATCAGCTCCTCGCCCAGCCTCAGTCTCCGGCGACAGCAGCGGTAGCAAACACCACCAAGGGAGCAGGTTCAATATGCAGCTGGTCCACGTCCAGCCGCTGGAACAGCAGTACCTCGACTACAGCCGCCAAAGAGGATGGCCAAGCCTAAGGCTGCCGAGGTGATGAAAGCGACGGCAGGGGAGGACACTCGGGCTGAAGCGCTGCCGACGCAGCCTGTCGAGGCTAAGTGCCCCGTGGACTTATCAGAACTGAACGAAAGGCTGTCCAAGCTGCACACTGACCAGCGTCTGGGAATCCTTGACCACTTTGTGCCTGTGCACCCTCCCCCCCCCCCCCCCCCCCCCCCCCCCCCCCCCCCCCCCCCCCCCCCCCCCCCCCCCCCCCCCCCGACGTCTTTCATTTCAGGTGCTACTTTTCCCTCCCTCCTTCGCCCCCCCCCCCCCCCCCCCCCACTCCCCACGGGATTCCCTTTCTTGTTCTCTTCCCTCCCTCCCTCCCCCCCCCCCCCCCCCCCCCCCACTCCCCTCCGGATTCCCTTTCTTGTTCTCATGCGCGCTTTGTTTGATTTCATTGCACATAATTCAGGCCTGACGCATGTCAAATGCCCTTTTTTCTTTTCTTTTTCCTGATTTCGCTTTTTTCAGCTGACTTCTTCTTCCTCTAATTCTTCTCTCCACCAGCTGATTTCCTCCTACTTTTTGCTGCTGGAAATCTGGAACGCCACCCCTTTTTTTTTTTTTTTTTTTTTTTTTTTTTTTTTTTTTTTTTTTTTTGCCACGTGTTTGGAAACTGCATTTTCTGTTATTTTGTAATGTGAAATATGTGCTCCAGAGTATTGCCCAGTTGATTTTACCCACCCTCCAAAAGCGTACTTGTACTTGTAATTCCCCCCCCCCCCCCCCCCCCCCCCCCCCCCCCCCCCGTTTTTTTTTTTTTTTTTTAAGCTTCAGAAACTTGACATGCCTGATAATTATCTGAGTCGACAGTGCTACTCTTGGGTGCCATACATCCCGTCCCCCTCCCCCCCCCCCCCCCTTCCATTTTTTTCCTCTTACATTTCTTTTTTTTTTTTTTTTTTTTTTTTAACTTTTCAACTTTCCCCTCACGCGTATGCCCTAATGGTCTCTCTGTCAAGACCATCCATCTGGCTCAGAGAATGCATTGACGATGATGCAATAATAGTTACGAAGATGACTTAAAGAAGAGAGCATCATGACAAACTTGGAATCCCTGAAGTTCTGTGTGGCAGACATTAAAAAGTGACTGTGATATATCAAAGTATATCTTTCGTTGTTCAAAAAGTTATACATGTATACCTTGCTACCTTGCAGAATTACACGAACACTTCATCATTGACAGATTGGATGCAACAAACTGTTCATTTTTTGTGGTACCATTACAACAAAACTGATCTCAAACGGTCAAAGCAGTATTATCCCAGAGTGGCTGGCTGGACACAAACGAGGCACACTGCCCAGTTAGTAGTTATAGGAGAAAGGTTGGCCCTCAGATCGGGGGGAAATGCGCCTTGATTCTCTTGTAGTAACATGTGGTACTAAATGCAGTTTTGGAGAGGGGGAAAAAGTCGCTGTAACAGGACAAAGCCCCAATGCACTGCAACTGCTGGTGACTATTGTGCAAAGTGTGGGAAGCATGTGTGGATGATGTGAGGGACATAACTAGCGAGTATGTTGTTCCATTCTGCTGGGCACAGCTGGTGACTATGAACATATGAACATGTTGTGCACATGACAGGGGGCACGGCTGATGACTATGTACATGACGTGAGGGGCATGGCTGATGACTCTGTACATGATGTGAGGGGCATGGCTGTGATGGGCATGGCTGGTGACTGTGTTCCAGTCTCTGTTGGGCGTGGCTGGTGACTATGTGCAAACTCTTTTGGGCGTGGCTGGTGACTATGTGCAAGCTCTTTTGGGCGTGGCTGCTGACTATGTGCAAGCTCTTTTGGACATGTCTGGTGACTATGTGCAAGCTCTTTTGGGCGTGGCTGGTGACTTTGTGCAAACTCTTTTGGGCGTGGCTGGTGACCATGTGCAAACTCTTTTGGGCATGGCTGGTGACTATGTGCAAGCTCTTTTGGGCATGGCTGGTGACTATGTGCAAGCTCTTTTAGGCATGGCTGGTGACTATGTGCAAGCTCTTTTGGGCATGGCTGGTGACTATGCGCATGATGTGAGGGGCATGGCTGGTGACTATGTACAAGATGTGAGCGACATGACTGGTGACTATGCACAAGATGTGGGAGCATGGCTGGTGACTATGCATGGGGCATGGCTGGTAACTATTCACATGATGTGAGGGGCATGGCTTGTAATTATTCACATGATGTGAGGGGCATGGCTGGTAGTTATTCACATGATGTGAGGGGCATGGCTGGGTAGTTATTCACATGATGTGAGGGGATGGCTGGTAGTTATTGTACACATGATGTGAGGGGCATGGCTGGTGACTATGCACATGATGTGATGGGCATGGCTGGTAACTATTCACATGATGTGAGGGGCATGGCTGGTGACTATTATTCACATGATGTGAGGGGCATGGCTGGTAGTTATTCACATGATGACTGTGATGTGGGGCATGGCTGGTAGTTATTCACATGATGTGAGGGACATGGCTGGTGACTATGCACGAGACGTGAGGGGCATGGCTGGTGACTATGTACAAGATGTGAGTGATATGACTAGTGACTATGCACATGACGTGAGGGGCATGGCTGGTAATTATTCACATGTGAGGGGAATGGCTGGTGACTATGCATAAGATGTGACAGCATGGCTGGTGACTATGCACATGATGTGAGGGGCATGGCTGGTGCCTATGTACACAGATGTGATTAGCATGGCTGGTGACTATGCACATGATGTGAGGGGCATGGCTGGTGACTATGCACATGATGCGAGAGGCATGGCTGGTGACTATGCACATGATGTGAGGGTCATGGCTGGTAATTATTCACATGATGTGAGGGGCATGGCTGGTGACTATGCACAAGATGTGAGGGCATGGCTGGTGACTATGCGCATGATGTGAGGGGCATGGCTGGTGACTATGCGCATGATGTGAGAGGCATGGCTAGTGACTATGCACATGATGCGAGGGACATGGCTGGTGACTATGCACATGATGTGAGGGACATGGCTGGTGACTATGCACATGTGAGGGTCATGGCTGGTGACTATGCACATGATGTGAGGGGCATGGCTGGTGACTATGTACAAGATGTGAGGGGCATGGCTGGTGACTATGTACAGATGTGAGGGACATGGCTGGTGACTGCACAAGATGTGAAGGACATGGCTGATGACTATGTACAAGATGTGAGGGGCATGACTGGTGACTATGTGTGTGAGGGGCATAATTAGCTGGTGACTATGCACATGATGTGAGGGACATGGCTGGTGACTATGCACATGTGAGGGTCATGGCTGGTGACTATGTACAAGATGTGAGGGACATGGCTGGTGACTATGTACAAGAGGTGAGGGGCATGACTGGTGACTATGTGTGTGAGGGGCATAATTAGCTGGTGACTATGTACAAAGATGTTCAGGGTACGACTGGTGACTACTTACGCATTCTGGGCAGGCTAGCGACTATGTATAAGGTGTTCTGGGCACGGCTGCTGGTGACTATTTACACGTTCTGGGCATGACTGGTGACTATGTATTAGGTGTTCTGGGCATGGCTGGTGACTATTTACACGTTGTTCTGGGCCTGGCTGGTGACTATGTATTAGGTGTTCTGGGCAAGGCTGGTGACTATGTATTAGGTGTTCTGGGCATGGCTGGTGACTATGTATTAGGTGTTCTGGGCAAGGCTGGTGAGTATGTATTAGGTGTTCTGGGCATGGCTGGTGACTATTTACATGTTCTAGGCCTGGCTGGTGACTATGTACAAGGTGTTCTGGGCCTGGCTGGTGATTGTGTACAAGGTGTTCTGAGTATGGCTGGTGGTGATTGTGTACACGTTGTGCCAAGCATGGTGTGTAAAAGTATATGTACAAGGTGTGAAGAGTATGTTTTGGAGACTATGTACAAGGTGTAGGTACCAGGTAAGCACAAAACTGAATTTGATGACAGTGGACAGGAGTTTTGAATCAAATTCAATGGTACAGTGTAAATTACTAAATTTGATGTGAATGTTTAATTAAGTTTGATTTATATGTATGTATATGTGCATGCACACATGTCCATGCATGCTTGTGTGTGTGTGTGTGTGTGTGTGTGTGTTTGATGCAATTTCAAATGTCAGATTGAATTTGATAGAAATATTCGTTCAGATCTGACCTTGAAAATGTTTGAAGTTGATCATGTGAATGTCTGAATTTCATCACATAAATGTCTTGATAGAATTTGATTATGTGTTTACTGAAATTGATTAAAATGTGTTTTCAGGTAAAATTTGAAGATGCAAGTTGTAACATTTTTCCCCAATATAAACTTGGATGATGTGGATCATCTGAGTGCTTTAGATAATATGAATAAACACAAGAAACCCCACTGATCAAATAGAAGAGGGCAAATTGAACAAGCATCCTTTAAAAAAACTTCTTTTTTTTTAATTAGCTCATAACAATACAGTGGCATTATACATAGTCATGTAAACATATCTATAGACATTCAAACACACATATTTAGATGCATTCACGCGCACGCACACACACACACACACACACACACACATGGTACATATATATATATATATATATATATATATATATATATATATACAGACACAGACACAGACACACACACATATTGATGTTTTTCTATATATCTGTATAGATACGCAGTCATAATTAGTGTGGAAAAAGGTGCATCTCTAATGCATCAAATTCTCGTCTGATGCACTCGAGTTTGTCCTATACTTTTGCATGTTTTGTAAATTGGTACACACTCCGGGTGCCATGACGTACGATAAGAAGAAAAAGTAGTATGTAACCATGGAAGGGTAAAAAAAAAAAATCAACACTGCATGGTCTTGTAACTTTTTTCCCAATATAGACTTGGATGATGTAGATCATCTGAGTGCTTTAGATAATACAAATATACACGCGAAACCCCACTGATCAAATAGAAGAGGCTGAACAGACAACACCTGAAAGAGGTGTGTGTGTGTTTAACTTAGTAAATTTAGAAGGAAGGGATATGGGTGGGGAAGGGGAGTAGAAAAAGACGTACCTGAGCAACAGGGAGCAGCAAATGATAACAACATTTGCGGTGAAAATGTGAACTAGGACTATGTTTTGGGGTAATATTGTACATTTAGCGTATTGTGTGTCAAATGGAGACACAATAACGCATCCAAATGGAAGGATGCAAAAGTCTGTACATGTTTGCAGGAGTCCAGCTATGTCAGTTCTGTGTATGCATCGCTTTGAAACCTTAAAAGTCGCCTTAATAAACATTTATACTGTTTATACCATGTGGAGTTTTCACCTGTGTGTATACACACCCTCGTGTGTATAGCGTATGTGTGTGTGTGTGCGTGAATGTGTGTGTGTGTGTGTCTGTGTGTGTGTGTGTGTGTGTGTGTGTGTGTGCATGCATGTGCAGGCACTAAAAAAGATGAGAATTTATTTACTTTTATGAAATAAGAGGTGAAATGAACTGTGTGGTCTAATCACTGCACTTCAAAATGGATTTTAACTAGATCCCCTACCAGCACAGGAGACACCTTTCAGACAACCAGCTGAACAGCTGAAGTCAATTTTTAGTCATTCTATGAACAGTGACAGTGACCTTCATCCGAAAAGTTGACCAAGCTTTGTCCAAGCCACGGTCAGTAAACACAAAGTTTTGCCGGTTGCATGAATGGGACAGGAATGTGGAGTAAGCATCAACATGTGCGTTAATTCAAAAAGTCAGCCGTTCAGTGTATTGCTTGAAGTCTGCAGGTATTCCAGGTGAGTCTCTATGGCTGTGACCTCTAGCCATGAATAGAATGTCTATCACTGGTCATAGAATGCCTGTAACTTGACAGCAGCTGCACACTGATTGACTGAAAAAATGTCAGCATCAACAATTGTTTAAATCGAAAGGCCTGATGATGGTTTTGAAAAGTTCTGAATTTATGGACCGGCACCGCATTTCCATAAAAGATGTTACAAGCTATCAATGTTTTCCCTTGCACCTGTTGAATGGGACCAGTCAATGCAGACATTTTGCCCTCAAACTGTAGATGTATTTCTAGGTGAGCAACTGGTGTGTTCAACGAGTTTCAATTACTGAACATGAAAAAAAGGTGTCTTACAAAGGTTCTTAAAACATGAAAGTGGGAAGTTGAATTTTCTCATCAACTCACTCAGTAACTGACTGTGTTACTAAACAGTTTTCGAAAAATTCATGTCTTGACTATTGGTAACTTTTCGTTTGTTTTTACTAACCCATACAAATTGGATGGCAGTGGGGAAACCAAGAAAACTAAAAGAGCAAAGCGAGTTAGCCAAGTCTCTGATTCAGCGTTGTTCTGTCTACAATCCACTTTCTCACACTGACCTTGTTTGCATCAAATATAAAGTGGATTTCACAAAGAAGCTGTATCAGAAATTAGGCTGTTTTACACTTGGTCTATCTAAAGGTCATGTATTACGTAAAGTTTTACGCAGACCATGAATTGTGCATGAACATGGATTACATTTAACATATGGTTCATCACTACAAGGCAGGTTTATCTGTGATCGTAACCTTTTCTCCTTTCAAAAGCTCCATGAAGGAGGCTCATTTCAGCGTGCAATTTTCAAAGTGCTATAACGTATGCACATACTGTTCGCATGCCATACTGATAGAGTTCTATCTTCCTTGCTTAACGCAGCTGAGGAGCATGAACTCAACTACCATTTTTATTGTTGTCTCAAGCTGGCAGCTGCCAGGTTTTTAAGTTATCTTTACATTATGTACATGTATATTTGAACTCCTCCCCCAACACAGACCCCCCCCCCCCACACACACACACAAACACACATACATTCTTGTTTATGTATGGTATGTTATGTAACACTACTTAACATTTGTCCAGGTCTCTACCTGTCTCAAATTTTGTTGAAGCTACTGAAAATCTTATCAGGTTCTCCCCCTCCCTTGACTGGACTGTTTATGGCTTTACTTAGTGTACTTCTCGCCCTGTGGTTGGGCATAGAATAGACCCACTGCCCTGCCATGCATGTTGTAAAAGGCGACTAAGGCAGGACCACCTCGCCTCGAGGATAAAGAGGTTTGCGTAGGGCTAACACCCCTACCTGTAAAAAAGACTAGTTACAGAAGCATCGACGACAATGAACCAAAAATTCACCTGGGGCAAGGAAGGGTCTCCATCCCGGAGACTTATGACGCAGTGCAGTGAAAGCCGAAAGGAAGCTGCAAGGCTGACTCCCCTTCAAACACCCAGGACAACAACGAGAGTAGCCACATGGAACATCAGGACGATGTATGAAAAACGGGAAAAAAAACCATCCAAGTTGCGAGAGAGATGAAAAACTACAAGATCAGAGTGCTAGGACTGAGTGAGACAAGGTGGCTACAGTCAGGACAGCTGAGACTTTCATCTGGAGAACAGCTGCTGTACTCAGGACACACAGACGATGGAGCCCCCCCACACTGAGGGTGTGGCCCTGATGCTGGCACCGGAGGCACAGGGGGCACTCATCGGATGGGAACCTGTCAACTCCCGCATCATCACAGCCAAGTTTACCACGAAGAAGAAGGACATCAGGCTGAACATCATCCAGTGCTATGCTCCCACCAATGATGCGAAGAAGAAGAGAAGAAAGATGACTTCTATCAGCAACTATAGACAGTGATAGACAGAAGAGGAGCAAAGGACATGACCATACTGATGGGAGATTTCAATGCCAAGATTGGAATGGGACAACACAGGCTACGAGGACATCATGGGGACACACGGACTGGGACAGATGAACGAGAATGGTGAGCGCTTTGCAGACCTGCGCGCCCTGAACCAGCTGGTCATAGGAGGAAGCATCTTCCCACACAAGCGCATTCACAAGGCTAAACATGGAGATCCCCAAACCATGTCACGGAGAACCAGATTGACCACATCTGCATTAGCCGCAAATTCAGGAGATCATGGTGGGATGTACGAGTGATGAGAGGTGCTGACGTGTCATCAGACCACCACCTTCTTTTAACAACACTGAGACTTCCTCAAGAGATTCACCAACGCCCACAACACACGGACAAGGTATAATGTCGGACTGCTCAGAAACAGGGACACACAAGCAGCATTCCAGATCAGCCTTTCCAACAGGTTCCAGCCGCTACAAGAGCTGATAGAAAACGGTGAGATGGACATCGAGACACAGTGGGGACACTGTAAGAAGCTCTGGCACGACACATGTGAAAGAGATCCTTGGCAAGAAGAAGACCCAACACAAGGGATGGATCTCTGCCGACACCATCCACAAGCTGGAAACAAGGAGAGAGAAGAAAACTACGCTGAACTTGAGAGCGAACAAGAGCAGCTAAGGCAAAGGCACAGGAAGAGCACACAGCAGCGAACAGAGAGATGTAAAGAGGAGCATCAAGAAGGACAAGAGGGACTACTTTGACGACCTGGCCAGTCAAGCAGAGGCAGCAGCCTGGACAGGGAACCTGAAGGACCTGTATCTGTGGTAACCAAGAAGCTGACGGGCAAGTTCCAGCAGACACAGACAAGCCAGTGAAGGACAAGAACGGAAACCCACTGACAACAACAAGGAACAGCTGAAGCAGTGGGCAGAACACTTCGGGAAAGCTGCTAAACCGCCCCGCCCCTGATGCACCACCAGACATCCCCCCGCAGAGACAGAACTGCCCATCAGCTGCGACAAAATCTCAAAGGCAGAGATCAAGAAGGCCATCATGACTCTGAAAAACGGGAAGGCTGCAGGGCCAGACGAGATACCAGCAGAAGCCATCAAAGCAGACACAGAGACAGCTGTCAACATGCTATACAGCCTCTTCAGCAAGATCTGGGAGAAGGAGGAGGTACTGGCCTAGTGGAAAGAAGGAACCATCATCAAGCTGCCGAAGAAAGGAGACCTCGGGGACTGCAGCAACTACCGAAGGATCATGCACAGCAATATATGCAAGTGGTCTGAACTTCTATCTTTGTGCATCCCTTTATGCTCCCCATCTGTACATCCCTTCACATCATCTGTGCATCCCTTCACATCATCTGTGCATCCCTTCACATCATCTGTGCATCCCTTCACATTCTCTATCTGTACATCCCTTCACATCATCTGTGCATCCCTTCACATCATCTGTGCATCCCTTCACATCATCTGTACATCCCTTCACATCATCTGTACATCCCTTCATCATCTGTCCATCCCTTCACATCTGTACATCCCTTCACATCATCTGTGCATCCCTTCACATCATCTGTCCATCCCTTCACATCATCTGTGTCCATCCCTTCACATCATATGCATCCCTTCACATCATCCTCATCTACATCCCTTCACATCATCTGTCATCTGTACATCATCCTTCACATTCTCTATCTGTACATCCCTTCACATCATCTGTACATCCCTTCACATCATCTGTGCATCCCTTCACATCATTCACATCATCTGTACATCCCTTCACATCATATGCATCCCTTCACATCATCTGTGCATCCCTTCACATCATCTGTGCATCCCTTCACATCATCTGTGCATCCCTTCACACTCTCTAGTTGAGTATACCCTGCAGATTCTCTACATGTGCATTTCTCCACATGCCGTAATAAATGCATCCCTTCACAATATCCATACAATCTCTGCACGTTTCTTAAACATTACCTTCATCTGCCCATTCCTTCAACACTATCTGTGCTCCCCCCCATTATCTGTACAACTCTTTACATTCTCCATTTATACATCCCTCTACATTCTTTATATGTACACCCTTCACTTCTATTAGTACATATCCTCACTCTATCGGTACAATCCGCCACAGTCTCTATCCATACATGTTCCTTCAACATTCCCTTGTATGTACATCCCTTCAACATTCACTGTCTGTACGTCTGTTCACATTATCTGTAACACCACTTCACATTCTCCATCCTACATCCCTTCACATTTACTATCGGTGCATCCCTTTACATTCTCTATCTGTATATCCTTTCACATTATCTGTACACCCCTTGCATTCTCCATCCTCACATCCCTTCACATTCACTATATCTACATCTCTTCACATTCTCTATCTGTTCATCCCTTCATATTTACTATCTGTACATTCCTATTCCTTTATATTCCGTCTGTGCATTCATTCAACATTTTCTTCATTTGTACCTTCTGTCCACATTCTCTCTCAATACATTCTCTATCTGTACATTGCTTCGTGTTCTCTATAAGTACAGTACATCCCTCCACATTCTCTGCATGTGCATTTCTTCGAATTCTCTATCTGTTTGTACCTTCACGTTCTCTATGCTTACCTTACTTTCTCTCCAATTTTCAACTGTTTGCCAGTATCTACAACAAATCTAATAAAAGAGAATTCACAGGTCTGAATCCTTTCCCACATCTTAACCTGGCTTTGTGGAATGCACTTCCATTTTCAATGTGCCACTCTCTGCCATGTTCTATTGTCAAATCCAGACTTAAAACTTGTTTATGTTGAAAAACATTTTCCTCTTCCTCGTACTGACCTCACCAACGTGTGTCTCGCATTTTCTGTCTCTGTTTGCATTTCTGTTGCCACAGTCCGTCTGCGGTTTGGTTTGCATCTGCACTGTGATGTGTGTGTGTGTGTGTGTGTGTGTGTGTGTGTGTGCTGGCACAAGTGCATGTGTGTGTGTGTATGCATGACTGGGAAAGGTGGAAGACGAGTGGGAAGAGGAAATGTTGGTTATGTGTTTTTGTGTTTGCATGATGGAGTGAAAAAATGGAGTGGTGTTTGAACACCTTTTTGTTATTGTTATTGGCTTGCTCACCTTAGGAAAGTGCCAGAACTCAAGACAGAGACAGCACATGTCCTCATTATCATCATCATTACTTTATTTTCAAAGAACCACATCATATACAACACTGCACCTACGTGCATAAGCATAATGCCCATACATTTATTTCTCAGGTAAATAAATCAACTGGCTAAAAAAAAAAAAAAAAAAAAAATAAAAAAAAAGACTAAGTCAGAAGTAATAGGGAAGATGATGTAGGTAAGGGGGAGAGGGTGGCGGCAAACTCTGAGACCAACAGCTCACACATAAAACATATTACATCACCAACATACTTCCCAACCTTAGCCCACCACACCCATTCTCATATTACTCCACACTGCCTCTAATGCAAACATGCATATGAGCACACACACACACACACACACACACACACACACACACACACACAGAGTGTCTGTGATCATCGTTTTCTCTGGAAGCACCATCTGTACACTGCTGCCGTCTCCTTGGTTTCTTCTTTCACCAACTTCTTCTTGCTGCTCTTGTCCTGGACACAAAGGGCACACCTGACATTACATTCCATGTACTTAAACATACACAGCACACCTGACATCACATTCCATGTATTTAAACACATAGGCACACACCTGACATTACATTTCATGTACTAAACACACACATAGGGCACACCTAACTGCTCTGAAACACATACAGCACACCTGACACATACATTCTATGTACAGAAGCACATAGGGCACACTTGACACTATATTCCATGTATTGAAACACATAGGGCACACCTGACACTACATCCCATGTACAGAAACACACAGCACACCTGACACTATATTCCATGTACTGAAACACATACAGCACACCTGACACTACATTCCATGTACAGAAATACATAGGGCACACTTGACATTATATTCCATGTACTGAAACACATAGGGCACACCTAACACCACATTCCATGTACAGAAACACACAGGGCACACTTGACACTATATTCCACGTATTGAAACACATAGGGCACACCTGACACTAATTCCATGTATTTAAATACATACAGCACACCTGACACATACATTCCATGTACAGAAAGACATAGGGCACACTTGACACTATATTCCACGTATTGAAACACATAGGACACACCTGACACCACATTCCATGTACAGAAATACACAGGGCACACTTGACACTATATTCCACGTATTGAAACACATAGGGCACACCCTGACACTAATTCCATGTATTTAAATACATACAGCACACCTGACACATACATTCCATGTACAGAAAGACATAGGGCACACTTGACACTATATTCCATGTATTGAAACACATAGAGCACGCCTGAGACTACATTCCATGTACAGAAACACATAGGGCACACTTGACACTATTTTACATGTATTGAAACACACAGGACACACCTGACACTAATTCCATGTATTTAAATACATACAGCACACCTGACACACACATTCCATGTACTGAAACACACACAGCACACCTGACTCTACATTCCATGTTCTGAAACGCATTCCATGTACTGAAACACATAGGACACACCTTGTACTACATTCCATGTACTGAAACAGGGCACACCTGACATTACATGCTGTATTCTGAAACACATACTACATAGGACAAATCTGGCAGTTTATTTCTCTGAATGATGAAAGACACTCAACCAGCCAATGATCTGGCATTTGTAACACTGTTTTGTTAGGGATCGCAGTTAGGAAGACTGGGGGATCCTCACAGTGTCATCCAGGGAACGCAAACCGCCACCAAGCAAAGTACAAGGTCACTGCCATCACTGCCCTTTTGCTGTTGTCGAAACAATTCCGCTTGTCCAGGTGCACAATATCGCTATGATTTCTGCTCCTCTAGCACTGTCTATACAATTTTACCTTGTCCAAGTGTGCTATGTCTCTGCCCCTTGCACCGTCTGTATAATTTACCTTGTCCAGGTGTACAATAGTGCTATGATTTCTGCTTCTTTAGTTTGAGTATCCAATTTACCTTGTCCGAGTATACAATACTGTAATGATTTCTGCTTTCTCTACTATATCTATACAAATTACTTTGTTCGGGTGTACAATATTTCTGCTTCTTTAGTGCTCTCTCTACAAACTGACCTTGTCCAGGGGAGCAATGTCGCAATAACATCTGCTTCTTTAGTGCTGTTGAACCAATTCACGTTGTCCAGGTGTAGCATGTCTCTGCCTCTCGCAGTGTCTACACACAATTCACCTTGTCTGGGTTGCACAATCTTGTGATCATTTCTGCTTCTTTCATGCTGTCTAAACAATCTCCCTTGTCCAGATGTACAATGTCACTGCTTGCTAAGTGCTGTCTGTACAATTGACCTTGTCCAGGTGTTGCACCATATCAGTATGATCTGCGCCTGTTTTCATGGGATCTACATAATTAACCTAATCCAGATGTGCAATGTCACTGAGCTCTCTGCCTCTGAGTTATACATCTCCTGTGTCAACAACTGTCCATATTCAGGTGAGCAATGTCACCATGATCTCTGCCTCTCTATTGTTGTGTACAACACTTATCTTCTCCCAGAGTACCATTCACTTTTCCCTATGCAGGGTTCACACAGGAAATGCAACTCAAAATTCCAGACTTTTCTAGACTTTGTCCAGGCCAAGCCTGCATTTTCAATACCACTTTCAACTTTTTTTGAGAGTGCATGTGTGTATGCGTTTTTTTGCGCGTGCGCGTACATGATGGTATCATCTTTGCTGTGGCTAATGATGGTGTATTCGCAATATCTATCGACATGCCGCCACATGCACGGCAAATTTCAGCATGGACATTTATTTCTCTTTCACAAGCCATCGTCCTCTTGAAGCCAAAGCGCACTGAAGGAACACTTTCCCATCTTGAACTACAAACAAGAAGCAATGGCAGAAATGGCCAGAAGACCCCGATGTTGATAAAACCTTGATGTAAGGGAAGTAACTCAGCAAGTAATCTGATGGCAAAAGTGAAAGCACGCAGTCACAAAATATCACGTTTGAGGGCAAGGAATAATAGGTGTTTTTTTTTTTTTTTATTATAAATGCTAAATGATGCTGGAAATTAAAGCAGCCATGTATAATGTCAAAGCATTGTGCTTGATTCTTCAATTTCCAGGGTATTCCAGGCCACAGTGCCATTTTCCAGAGCCCAGGAAAATGGACTTCAAATTTCCAGACTTTGCCCGACTTTCTAAGACCTATACAAACCCTGCTATGCCTCATTATTGTTGTGTATACAACACATCATTTCCAGGTGTACAACACAAATATTTCACCGGCCTCAGTTCCTGATAATAGTTACACCACTTACCTTTTCTACGTGATCGGCTGTTTGCAGCTTGTCAAGGACAGTGGTCAGGTCTTTGACTCGCTGGTATCTCTTGGCCAGAAGGCCGTACTTCTTGTCCAATTCCTGGACACAGTAAGGCATCAGTGACACGACAAGGCATCGGTGACATGACATAGCATCAGTGACATGACACGGCATCAGTGACACAACAAGACATCAGTGACATGACAAGGCATCAGTGACATGACAAGGCATCAGTGACATGACATGGCATGAGTGACATGACACGGCATGAATGACATGACAAGGCATCAGTGATATGACACAGTATCAGTGACATGACAAGACATCAGTGACATGACAAGACATCAGTGACATGACAGGACATCAGTGACACAAGGCATCAGTGACATGACAAGGCATCAGTGACACAACAAGACCCAGTGACATGGCAAAACATCAGTGACATGACAGGACATCAGTGACACAAGGCATCAGTGACATGACAAGGCATCAGTGACACAACAAGACATCAGTGACATGACAAGACATCTGTGACATGACATCAGTGACATGACACAGCATCAGTGACATGACAAGAATCAGTGACATGACACATCAGTGGCATGACATCAGTGACATGACAAGAAATCAGTGACACAACAAGACATCAGTGACATAAGGCATCAGTGACATGACATCAGTGACATGACATCAGTGTCACAAGGCATCAGTGACATGACAAGACATCAGTGACACAGAAGACATCTGTGACACAAGAGACATCAGTGACATGACAAGACATCAGTGACACAAGGCATCAGTGACATAGCAAGGCATCAGTGAAACAACAAGACATCAGTGACACAACAAGACATCAGTGACACAACAAGGCATCAGTGACATGACAAGACATCAGTGACATAGCAAGGCAGTTAATAACAGATCAAGCCATCAGTTACATCATAAGGCTTAATCAACATACTAAGTCAACATTAGGCTTAATTAACATACTAAGTCATCAGTCACACAGCAAGGCATCTTTACACAGCAGGGCATCAGCTACAGGCATCTGAAAGAGAGTGAAATTGTGGGTAGTGGGTGGGAGAGGAGAGGGGTAGATGGGAGGAAGCTGTAGAAGAGAGAGACAGAATGGGAAACACACACACACACACACACACACACACAAACACACACCACAAGTCTCATAAACAGAAATAAGCTGACTGATCATTAAAAAAAAAAAAGTGCCTATTGTTTTGGTATTTCATGCCTCATTCAAACATGTGCATTACTGCAAATACAGCAAACACATACACATATACTTTCATTCACACACACATACACATACAAACACCAATACACTGACATCAAGGATGTAAGAGTGAGGGAGAAGGGGGGGACAACATGCTTCAGCGGTGCAGGAAAAATGTCCGGCAGGCAAAGAAGAACCTCTAGGGTTTATCACGGCTCTACCAGCACAGCATTCTGCAGCTGACATCGCTGACAACGTCACCTTTCTGACTCGAACTGTCTGATCTGCCCATAAAACACATTCATGCCAGCCACATGCAAACTTGTTGCAACACTACCTTTCAATTTTATTCAGTTTTAACATCATCTGCAACTGCGAACTCTTCATGACAGTTTGTCTCCCTTGCAGATGAAAAAAAACATATAGCACAGCAGTCTGTCAAAGCTGGCAAACCAAAACAAAGAATACCAAAACAGCACACATGAACGCACTGCTCATGCACTGATGTTTTTCCACTCTTTCATGAGGTCACTGCATAATGTCAATACCAAGAAGAAGTTTTTTTTTTATTTGTCTGCTTTGTATGGAAAAGTACATCTATGCACTTCTATGAACTTTTTCACATCCTTCACACACACACACACACACACACAGAGAAAACACACATAAACACATAAACAAACACAGAAACCCATCTACAAATACAAAACAGACACATACACATAGTTACAAAATGCACATTTACAAACACACAAACACCCCAGGCTTACCAGCTGCTTTTCCGGGCTGAGATTCAAAGTCACTCTGTCCGTGGCCATGCTTTTGGCCACAGTTTGCTTCGCCGTCACAACTGTTGAAAACATATCATGACTACTACACATGTCTGTAGGTACATCATGGTTTTTTTTACCACTGCTGAAAAAAAAAACCACCACCACTATATGTGTCTGCACATACCATGCTTCAGTTTTTCTTCCCTTGCCCTGAATTAAACAACAACAAAAAAATATATATATATATTTGTACATGCATTATTAATGCTTATGCATACATCATTTTGTTTTCTCACCACCACTGAATAAAACATTACCACAACTCTATCAGTATACGTCTATGTAAATCATACATCATCTTATTCCCTTAGTCTCTCTCTCTCTCTCTCTCTCTCTCTCTCTCTCTCTCTCTCTCTCTCTCTCACACACACACAACTTTACATGTTTGTTCAAACATAATCTTTATTTCATTTCTTAACCAATATTGAAAAAAAAAAAAAACATCACCATAGCAATATAGGTCTGATATACTATACATCAATACCTCCCTTCCCCCCCCCCCCCCCCCACACACACACACACACTTCCCACTTGGAAAAAAACCTACCACAGTTACATATGTCTATACATATCATAAATCACTCTTCTTGTTTATCCTTTTCCTTAGTCCAAGTTATGCACAGAACAGTGATAAACAAAATGACCCATAAACATCACAAAAACCAGTTAAGTGCGCAAAATTTTCAACAGGTCTGACTCTGTTTAGGAAAGTTAGGGATCACTGCGCTGCATGTGTACTCTGTGTGTGTGTGTGTGTGTGTGTGTGTGTGTGTGTGTGTGTGTGTGTGTGTGTGTGAGCAAGTGTGTGTATAAGTACATCAGAAAGATATGATGAACAGATATAATGACATTTTTCAATTTGTCATGTCCTCTGTCCCAAATGATACATTCACATTATTAAAATCTAATGGAATATAATTTCAGGACAATTGCTTAAAACTCTTTTTTTTTCTAAAAGTTCTCTGAGTACCTATGGGGTATACGTACCCATTAGCACCTAGGAGTACACAACAAGCTCCTTACCATCCTCAAAAGAATGTAACCATCTAGTCTGAACTGTTTGTCAACTTACCATCTGTGTCACTGTCCACGAAGACTGTATGTTGGTTCAGTCTGAACTGAGGGTCCAGGAGATGGAGCTCTCCTTTCAACTTCTCCAGTTTCTGGAAAATAACACAAAATGAAATTAGGTCAAAGATCAAATACTTCCAGGACTAAACACAGAGGTGGACAAACACACAACTGACACAAACTAATTCTGTCACCAAATAGAAGACATTTCACCCATTTGAACCTAATGAAATTAATAAGTACAGACACACATGAATGAGGAGACGCAGATGTGAACATGAACACAATAAGCACATACAGATGAGAACATGAATGCAGTTACAGTGGAATAACACACGCAGATCTGAATATGAACGTGATAAGCACAGACAGATGAGAAAATGAATGGAATAAACACAGAAGTAGATACTAGCATAAACAGAATAACCATAGACAGATGTGATCATTATAGTGTTGCAATTAGTTGCATACACCTCAAAAGAAAGACACAGACTGATGTGCAGACTCTGAGATTTTCATTTTCATTTTTATGAACATAACAGTGTAACAAAAACTAATCAAGAGACATCCCTCTCCGTTCCTGATGACCTAAAAAAAAAAAAAAAAAAAAAAAAAAAAAAAAAAAGAAGAAAAAACCACACACATACACAAAAAAAAGTAAAGTAACTCTTCACGCAGAGGAAATTGCTACATTACCCCTCTCCCAGTGAAGTACAACTCTGTATGTAGCAAATTGTTTTGCTAACACTGAGAAGAACGAAACTGAAATCTGAGTCATCTTGGTGGCAGACGTGAAATGAGCCAGAGTGAACTGTGACACAAGGAGGATCTCTGGCAGGGGATGGTGGTGGTAATGTTGATGGCTCTGCATGACTTGCTGTAGTGTATGTTGTCATCAATGATGTTGATGGCTCTGCATGACTTGCTGTAGAGGATGTTGTCATCAATGATGTTGACGGCTCTGCAGAACTTGCTGTAGAGGATGTTGTCATCAATGATGTTGACGGCTCTGCAGAACTTGCTGTAGAGGATGTTGTCATCAATGATGTTGACGGCTCTGCAGAACTTGCTGTAGAGGATGTTGTCATCAATGATGTTGACGGCTCTGCAGAACTTGCTGTAGAGGATGTTGTCATCAATGATGTTGATGGCTCTGCATGACTTGCTGCAGACAATGTGTGTCGTCAATGATGTTGACGGCTCTGCAGAACTTGCTGTAGAGGATGTTGTCGTCAATGATGTTGACGGCTCTGCAGAACTTGCTGTACAGGATTTTGTCATCAATGATGTTGGTGGATCCTCAGCAGCACGTGAACCGGTGTCTTGTCCTCTGAGTTGTGAGCAGTGTGACAAATGCAGCTTTGAGACAGTTCACAGAGACCTTCTCTGAACAACCCTTGATGTCATGTGCGTAGAACTTGTCATTGGTGTGAATGATGTGGTAGAAGCCATCACAGGGACGATGGAATGGGTGATGGTGAGATCCACTGAAGATAAAGTATGACTGCTGGATCTTGAAGGTAAAATATACAGAACACTAAAAAGTTCTTTGTTTGTAAAAGATCCTCTGTAAAAGATCCAAAAGATCTTTTACAAACAAGGCACTTTTTGGTGATGATGAGAGTTGTTTCGGCGGTAGACATACTAGTGGAAGTTTCAAAACCATTTTGATTTTGCGCTGAATATGAGAAGATAAGCGGTTTCTCATTCTCATTTTGACAGGTCCTAAATGTTTATCTGTTTCTGCCTGAAGAAGACCCAAGAGGTTGAAATAGATTGTGTTTTTTGCCTGTACGTCTGTGTCCTTGGCGGTAACTACCCCCTCTCTTTCTACATCATACTAGTGGAAGCCAAGTTTGAAGGTACACAGGCAGTGTGTTTCCCACAAAACACTGAAGCTTGTGGCAGCACAGTGTGCATGGTGTGTGTGCTGGAGATGTTTGATGAACATCAAGTCTGGTTCCAAGGTGTGTACATCCAGTGACTGAATAAATAAATCACCACACAGGCAAAGAGGTCAACCAGAAACTAGCTCAGCAGAACAACCCGGATCCCACCTGCGAAGATGAGCATATCCCCAACTGGACAATGGGAAGCTCTGCAAACCAACTGGGGCTGGAAGTGTGAGCTTTGATTTCTGCCTTAAGTTGACAGTGAAAACGTTCAACCAGGCAATTTGCTTGTGGTTGTGGGAACCTCAATGCCCAAGACTTTGTTGCATTCAGCCCAAAGCACTGAGGGGAACTGCCTGCCTGGAGGTAATGCAATCAGGAACACCAAACCTGGCAATTCAGTGATGGATGAGAGCTGCAGCACAGGCAGAAGCGCAGGCAGCTGGAAGAGGAATTGCCTCTGGCCATCTGGTGAAGCAGTCAGTGATTGTGAAGTGGTAAGTCATGCCTTGACTGGTTGGCAGTGGTCCAACACGGTCAAACGGGCGCTCCACCAGTGGCGCTTATGTGCATCGGTTTTGGAGACCTGATAAGCATGGCCTTCCTTGCACCATCTGGAATGTCACGCTTCACGTCATGTCACATGAAGTTTCAGTTTCACACTGTATTGATCTGGTTATACTGGACACTCAGAGCTGGACACTCATGAAGCTGTGTTGCTACTAATGCTAGGTCAGCAAAATAGAAGATTTTCCCTCAGCCATTCTTGACAGTAAATCGCATCAGGGTCATCATGCAGAATGTAGAATTGTACAAAAAAAAAAAATAATCGGTTGCATAAAAAAACAAAAAAGAAAAAAAAAAAAAACAGACGCAGACTGAAGTGCAATGTCCATGATACTGATTACTTCTACGATGATTTTCAAGACACACAACAGTTGTAAAAAAAAAACAACTAACCCATGGAACATCATTTTAAGTTCCTGATGACATCATTGATTGTAATGGGTCAAACAGTACAGATACGGACATTAACAAAAGGAACACAGACAAGTACCAATTGAGTGGAGTGAGCCAGACAGATGTGCACATGAATGCAATTACTCAATAAGCACAAATGCAACTGAGTTTGATGAACACCATGCAGGTGTCCAGTCTTTTTCTTTTCTTCTACATATGACTTTTATCGTTTAGTTCCAGTTACACTCTTGTTCTTTCCCTTTCTTCTCTGTCTCATCCTCCACGCAACCTGTGGTGTTCCACTGCTGCTCACTCTGGTTCCCTGCAGCCAGCTGCATCCAGAATTGTCCTGTCACAGCCTCAGGACGTGGAGTTTAAAGGGAACAATCAATATCAAGTCATCATCTGGCAACCTGCCAGAGAAGACACTGCAAAATTGCCTAGTCACTTGAGAGGTATTCAGCAGTGCCTTTTCTGATCCAACACACCCAAGAGACCATCTACATGAAGCCCCCGACTGATGACAATTATTGTTTCATCACCAGGCCAGCATGTGTGAGTGTTTTTCTTCTTCAATCAATCTTTTTTTTCAGCTGGAGTGCAAGGCTGTTTCAATCTTCTTTCATTCATCTGACAGCTATTTATTTGTACAGGTGGTTTTGCCCAATCTGAAAATTTTCCACATTTTGTTTTCAAGTCCAAAGGCTGCCATCTTTGGAGAAAAATCCATGCTGGATTGCTTCTTCCTTTGGCTTTTATAGGGCCAACAAAACGCAATGCCAAACACACTGTGCATATTGTCTGCAAGGGAAATAACTTTGGGTGACCTTGGCCTGTCTGTCACGGTGTTTGAGTCTACTGTGTTTGAGTAATTTTAACAGTAGCTCGAGTCATTGCGGCTGTAGCTGACCAGCAACATTATGAGAACTCCTGTATTACATGGTGTGAAAACCACTTGCAGTTGGTACTTTTTTTTTCTTCTTTAACAATGCAGAAAAGTCCTCTGCCAATGCAGTTTCTTCTGTCAATTTGTGCTGGCACCATTACTACAAACACAAAAAAAAAAAAGTAAGAATTCAGGCTTCTGGCATGCCCACTTGCACCATACATAGTGATGTTTTGCCACTTTTTCTCAATTTGGAGTTAAGTGGACAGAGGGTGGTGGCATCTTATGTTCCCATTTTTTCCATTTCCTCATTTGGAGTTATTTTCCATCTTTTTCTCCAATAGGGTTAAGCTACAAATGTGAATGTCTTTTTTGATGGTTTTATTTTAACTAAGTTTAAGAAGACACGTAGTAGATGTCTTTTTTTTTTTATCACATCTTTTTTCTCTATTTGGAGTTGGAAGGACATATAGTAGATGTCTCCTGGCTTTTTTAAAAATGTTCTTTTTCTTTGTTTTTTTTTTTTTTTCAAATTTCATTTTGGAGTTTGACGGACACAGAGTGGACGCGATGCTTTGCCTCCAATCTTTTTCTCCATCAGGAGTTTTTTTTCTTAACAGCGCAGATGTTCACACCCCCCTACCTTCCCGTTACTTTTTTTTTCATTTTTTTTTTTTAAAGTAAACTCCATGTGGATTCTTGTTAACGTATAGAAGTGTTCTTGTCTCCTATCTTTGTCTCAGAGTTTGTAGACACACGACAGTTGTCTCCATTCCTGTCTCTTTCTCCACCTTGAGTTTGACGGGCACGTCGGTGATATTTTGTCTTCTGTCTCTTCCACTGACCGGATTTAGGTGGGCACAGAGAGGGTGTCTTGTCTCCTACCTTTTTCTCCATGTTCAGCTTCATGGAGACATATTTCATGTCTTGTTTCCGTAGCAACATGTCCTGCTCTTCGTCCCGCGTTTCCGACTTTTTGGGCTGGTGGACCCCATCCTGTGTGCACAACCAGTCAGGTCAATGCCAAATTAACACACACACACATGCTACCCACATGTGTTCCTCACCCCACCCCATCCCCATCCTTTCCAAAGTACTAATCCATCAACCAATCTACCAACCAAAACCCAAACAACACCAGTCAGCCTACGAACAAGTCTCTGATCTGTGTCTCAACATTTCACAACACTGACACACAATAAATAGAAGGTTCAATCAATCTGGATGTATGATGCAGATGTAACTTACTTCTCTGCAGTATGTGGGGGGCCTTCCTTCTGCTGCTGGTTTTGTAAACATATGGCCAGAATATCATAATATATGTCTAGTATGATGACATGCCAGTTTCTGTCTTTAGACCATGATGAATAGCATTTTTTGCTCCCTAAAATTTGACATCTGGATATGCCAGTGACCTCAATTTCAAATCTAATACCTGGTATGCTGATATGACTGTTTCCTTTCCTATTTAAACATTACATCAGCCACACTGAAATGCCTGTTTCCTACATTTAGAATATAAAATTTAGCATACTGATGCTAGTTTCCTATGATTTAAACATCATATTTGGCTCATTTAACTTTAATTAAGTTGTTGATACACTTCCTATTATGGTCTCTTGAAAATGGCTATGCTGATAAGCAAGTCTCCTTTTATTTTGAGACACAAATCTGACATAGTGATACGCTGGCTGCCAATCCTTTGACCATTATTCACAGCATACTAAAAAGACATTGATATGGTTTCCAAACCCTGGATGATTAATCTAGCATGATAATTTCTTTTTAATTTTTAAGAGTATGATGTCTGACATGTTTAAAAAAACATTGATAAGCCAGGTTTCTGTATTTGTTTAATCAGTTGTTATATACTAGTTTCCTATCCATTAATATCTATGGTACTGACATCAATATCCTGGTTTTCCAGTCTTCAGAATATCACAACTGGCATGTGGTTTTTGTGTAACAGAGACTGATCAAAGGTCCAAACCATCCAAAAATACAATCACTTTGCTGGAAAAGAAATGGAGAAACAAATCTAAAAACTGTCATGCTTAAGTGTTTTTCCTTTTTTTTTTTTTTTTTTTTTGGCTACATAATGAGTGCGAGGTTTGCAGCAGAACTCTGCTGCTTCAGTGAGAAAATATCACCTGGTTTCTGCATCACAAGAACGTAATCTTTGACTTTTATTTCATATTTTGTGCAAAGTTTCCACATGATTTACCCATATGTGAGTGCAAGTGTGTGTTAGAGTAAGCAAGTGTTCTTTGGTGTTTTAACTGCAGATGTCACTTTTAGCACATGATTTTGGTAATCATCATCTCATTTCTTTTCTTAACCCTGCACTAAGTGACATCAAGGCTTACATTGTAGCAGCCTACATACTGACTGGTCTGCATACACTGATACAGTGGCACCTTGACAAACTGACACCGACGACAGAGAGGGGAAACACAAAGGGAAAGACACAGACAATGACAGGAAGTTAAGGACATACCACTTTTTCAGATGAAACCATATTAAAATAAAATTCATCAGGGTTCCTATCTGCTGCTTTTTTACGAAGAAGTTGAAGTTTGTCTCTCTTCTTGTGGTGCTCTCTGAAACAACAACAGTATACCAATAACGTTATGATCAATTCAGTAAATAGTACATTTAATTCAGAACTCTGTGTGTGTGTGTGTGTTGTGTGTGTGTGTGTGTGTGTGTGTGTGTGTGAGCACGCGTGTGTGTGTGTGTGTGTGTGTGTGTGTGTGTGTGTGTGTGTGTGTGTGTGTGTGTGTGTGTGTGTGTGTGTGTGTGTGTGTGTGTGTGTGTGAGCATGTGTGTGTTTCCCAAAACACCCACTGCACACTTAAACAGGTATGTACCACTAAACATCTAGAATAACAGTCTTCAAAAGACTTTAGATTTAAGCATGTCATAATATATGATCCCATTCTCAATACCACTGAATACATTTATTTCAAACAAATGTATCTTCTATTAAACAATGTTAATGACACCCTAATGCATGTGTGTGTGTGAGTGTGTGTGTGAGTGTGTGTGTGTGTGTGTGTGTGTGTGTGTGTGTGTGTGTGTGTGTGTGTGTGTGTGTGTTTCCCAAAACATTCATGCACACTTAAAACAGGTATGTACCACTGAACATCCAGGATAATGGTGTTCACAAGACTTTAGATTTAAGCATGTCATAGCATATCATCCCATTCTCAATACCACTGAACAAATTATTTCAAATTAATTACCTTCTATTAAACAACGTCAGTGACACCCTACCGCATTTCAACATGTTCTACTAAGTTTGTGCTGAGAGAAACAGGAACTCACCACACTTTTACAACACATTAATGTTTGTGTGGTCGTGCACTGCCCCCTCTTGTTTATCACAGCCCCACTCACTTACCCTGCTCTTTCCACATAGTCTTTCTTCTTTTCAAGGGGTCCCAGATGTGCTCTATGGGAAGGCTGAAAAGAAAAGAGACATGAAAATATCAACAATAACACATCACATAAAAAAAAGACAAACAAACAAACAACAAAAAAAAAAAAAGAAAACTGATGATGGCAGCTACAGCTTATAACTGTCTTTGTATAATGAAAGAAAAAATCAAATGGCTCTGACTTTTTTCCCTTAAATCAAACATAACTGAAACCAAGCATTCCATATCCAGATGGCACGTCATATTTATCCTAAATGAAAAATTAACAGCATAATGTCTTCTTAACACAAAAAGTGTGCCATGATGTGTTGTTTTTATTTCACATCAAGTGTACCAAAAAGACGTGTTGTTTTTATCATGAATCATGTGAACCATGATGTGTTGTTTACGCATCCAGTGTACCAAGGTGTGTTGTTCTTACTGCATGTCAAGTGTACCAATGGTGTGTTTATTATATCATGCATTCAGTGTAGCATGCTGTGTTTTTTTTTTTTTTTATTATTATTATCATGCATCAAGTGTACATGATGTGCTGTTTATCTCTGGCTTAAAAGGACTCTGTGATGTGTTGTTTTTATCACATACATGTATATTGTTGTCTTGTTCATCAACATGTATATGAAATGTGTTTTTTTTTAATCAGAACTGATCACAACTACCAAATGTACCATGCCATGCTATTTTCATCATGTACTGATCACATGTATCATGGTGGCTGGTTTTTTTTTTTTCATACATCAGGTGTGATGTTTTTAAAAACATATCTAGCATACTATGATGTGTTGTTTTTACTACACGTTAAGAATGTCAATGCACACATAACAGATGACTAGTACAGTAGTAGAAAACCATACGCCTACTAAATACTTTGTACAACAGGTTACTGGTCTACTACTTACTACTAGTTACCCCAAAGCTGTGCTGACCACTACCTGGAAAACATCAGTAAATCAACCGGTCTTTAATAATAGTGGGTCTATGATCAATCTTCTGAATCACCTGCAGCTGACTGTTTGAAAATGCTCTTGCAGTGAAAAAAGGATTGGTATGTGAATTTTGAACTTATAGTCTCCTGTTTTTTTTTGCTGTCTTTCCCTCACTACTGCAAGTCTTACGGACACTCTGTGCAGTAATAAATCACCTTCAATCTTCAGATTTTGGAAATTGTCCTATTGTTTCAGACCATAACTAAACTGTCGTGGGTGTAGGGTACATGGTCACCAAAACCCAGGATTAAAAAAAGTCAAACTAGAAACAACTATCTACTTTGGACCTTTTCGGGAATGGGATCAGAACATGAAAAACTTCAAGGGGAAAATACCCCTCTATTGAAACAGACCCAACAACCCCAAGATCACCAGAATTACGAGTCTGATGCTCTAAAAAACTGAGCTATTCTATCAATTGATCAACATGCCCAAGTGTCATCAAAAACCCTGGCAAAACACAAGTAACATGTAAATATACGTTAAATAGTTCAAGGAGGAAACAGGGCTATCATCCAACTAAATATGTGCGAGTGGCTGGTGAGAAAGATGGACGAAACAGTCCGTATGCACAGATGATCAAGTGTTCGCAGACTTATTCGAAGACTTAGGAACAGTCGCAAGACAGTATCCTGACTGACTTAGTGAAAATAAAAACGCATTGTCATTTTGATTTGTTTAACTTTAGAACTCGTATTGTACTTCAGGATCAGGATCAGGATCAGGATTTGGGGTGTTGTATTAAAACAACATAGCCTATTCAGGCTTTTTACACCCCCCTTTTTTTTTTTTTTTTTTGAGGTGTCTGTTGGTCCAGTCATTGACTAGCTCTGTCAACCACCAAAGTCATATTTCATTTTGGTTATTGATTCACGTTTATCTATGAGGTTCTTGAATATATATATATATATATTTTATAGTTGATGCACATTTGATGTCAGTTGTTAATTTATTCCCATAATTGATTACCCTGTTAGTAATGTAAATATTCTCAAATTAGTTCTGGAATATTGTTTGAATATCTTATCTTCACTGTTTCTTGTTGTATTGATCTGTGTAGTACAAAAAAGCATGGTTTGTCAACATCATCAATACCATTGTATGTCATCTTGTATGTCTGAATCAAGTCCCCTCTTACTTTTCTTGCTTTAGTTTAAGTGTTGGAAGCTGTATATTAGATGGATCATCTTTTGTTGCTCTTCTTTGAACCTGTTCTAGAGCTTCTAATTGTCTCTTTAACACTGGATACCGCACAGTATTGTCATATTCAAGAATGAGCCTAACTAATGTCTTATTCAACTGTAGGAATGTGTCCTTTTCTATAAATTATAGGCTCTTTCTATTATTCCAATCATTCTGTTGTCCTTGTTATACTATTTGTAATATGTTTGTCAACTAGCAAGTTTTTGTCGAAAGTAACACCTAGGTCTTTCACTTCCTCACATTAAGATACTTTTATTTCCTTGTGTCCACAATTTTCATTGCATAATCATTTTGTGCGTTTGTGTTTCCAATATGAAGTACTTAAAATTTATCTGCATTAAAATATAGGTTCCAAGTATCAGACCACTGTACTAATGTTTCAGTATCCTTTTGTACTTACCTGTGCACGCTCTCGATGCACTTTTTGATGATATGCCTTCGCGGCTTTCTTGAAAGAACCAGACATTTCCCAGTATCAGATGATCGAAAAGACTTGAACAATTTTCTCCACGTGCGATTGCGATGTTTTGTGGGGGGGGAGGCAACTCTTGTAACTCCGGCCACTGTTGTGAACTTTACGAACAAAAGAGTTAATAGATACGGCCTAAGAAAGACAACTCTTGGTAGGACAATTGGTATATGAAAGGTTCACGATAACAGCAGCAAGCGAAAAGAAACAACTACAACAACAAAACGTAATAATAATATAAAAAAAAAAAAAAAACACCCAAAAATCATAACTGACATTTCTTTCAACTACATACCAAAAACGAACAAAACAGCAATTACATTCTCTCTCTCTCTCTCTCTCTCTCTCTCTCTCTCTCTCTCTCTCTCTCTCTCTCTCTCTCTCTCGCACACACACAACACACACACATATTTAAAAGCGCACGCGCGCGCGCCCCTTCCCCCCACACACACACACACACGCACGCACGCACACACACACACACACACACACACACACACACACACACACACACACACACACACACACACACACACACACACACACACACACACACACACACACACACACACACTTTTTTTTAAAGTGTCAGATGTGAAGGTCTGCTGTCAGCGCTGAAGATCAAAGACAGAACAGACCAAAAGTATATGTAGGTCCACGTCAGGTTTATGACAACCCTGTGTCCCCGTGATAAATTTCGAACTCGGTCATTTCTTTCATGGTGATCGTTACACAAAACTTTTAATTGTTTACGTATTTCTGTGTCTTAACTGTTTGAACATCTTTGAATGTCTGATTATTGCCTGTCCTAATTTAAAAAAAAAAAAAAAAAGTGCGTTCGATGTACATGCATTGCAGAACTCATCTATGACAACGCATTTTCCTATTCTTCCTATTGGCCTTGTGATATAGGAAACACCACATGGCCATTAATTAAAAAGAAATGCAATAGGAACACACACACACACACACACACACACACACACACACACACACACACACACACACACACACACACAGAAGTGGGCAAATCCACATATCGGAAAGGACAGGTGTAGCGTCCCCACTGGACAGTGTGTTTACATCTGCACGTTCTTTCCGGTAAAACGTCGAGAGCCGTGACAAAAAAGTTATATCTTGAATAGGAATGTTTCCAATTGGTATGGTCTTCATCTTTTTATCATTCTTTTTTGTAATCATCACTTAAATCATAAAACAACAGGTCATTTTCACCATTAACATTCCAAAACACTTTCTTTACGTAACGAATTTTGCACGACAGAAACAGGACATAAAATCAAACGGTGAAAACAAAAGGAATACTCTTTTTGTACAGATAGAAAAAAAAAACTTTAAAAAATGATGGGGCTTTTCTGAATATTTCTGAATATTTCTGGGAAGGGATCTGATGTTTAGAGGAAAACGTTTCAAGCCACAGACAACCCATGAAAAGAAAACGATACCTCCGAATGTGCCAGTGGAACCCAGAGACGTACTGTCTTCAACTGCAGAACAAAAGCATCGGAAACAGTCCTGCACCATGCTTGGAAGCACGCGCTGTGTTGATATAGGACGTAGGGCATCAAGTTAAGACCTCAAGGGACAGTTATAAATGGTTTCTGGCAGATGTCATTGTGTCATGGTCGCTGGACGCGACGCAACAAAACTTCTACGTCAGCATACCTATGGATGTACCAGCCCGTATTTCATGACTGCAAATGCCAACGGCAAGACACCGCCACAAAAAGAAATGGCAACGTCTATCCTGCAGCCCCAGCTGTTGTTGTTTCATTGACAGGTGAAACCAGTAAAACTCCTGACAGCCAAGCTTTCACCATATGGTCTTACATGCCCTCTGATGAGAATCCCGGATTGCAGTCTTTCCTGCTGTTAACAAAACTTGCCCTGTGATCAGTGGGCCTCCCAGAGTCAGCCAAAGGCAAAGCACGATAAGATACACCCGAAGGTGCCAGTTGGACTTAGATATAAACTGTCCTCAACTGCCGAACCAGTCAGCCGGAAGAAATCCTGTACCACTCTTTGAAGCCTGAGCTGTGATACAGGCACGCACAGGGCATTCCATTAAGATATCAGGAACATAATTGTTCCTTGGCAGATGCCATCGTGTGATAGCCACTGGCCGTGACACAACAGAACCTTCACGGATGTGTTGTCATAGTTGTACCACCAGCCTGTGTTTCACGACGGCAGAGCTCACCAAAAGACAATACCGAGAAAACAAACAAACAAAAAACTGCTGCACCCACCCGCAGCCCCACTCGTTGCTGTTTTACTGACAGGTGAAACCAGTACAACTAATGACACAGCCAAGCTTTTCGCCATATGGTCTGACCTGGTCTCCGAAAAAAAGGGTCCCGTGTTTTCAATCTTTCTCACCGTCAACGAGATTTTCCCCTGTGGTCAGTGGGTCTTTCCTCGCCGTCACTGGACCTTTCTCCCCGAAGTCGGCCAAAAGGCCGACACATGCACCAGTACAGATGGCAAATGAACCTTTTATTTGGGGATGGTGTCCTAAAACATTTGAAAAATTCAATTCTAAGAATACAGATTAACAATGTCTCCGGGAAAGTAGCGTTCATACTGAGATGGAATTTATGTTTCTGTTGATTTGGTTTACTGGATTCATTTTCTTTATGCTCAGAAGGCAAGTGACGAATGCCAGCAACCCAGCAAGTATACTCCTATCTTACATTTGCTCTTTTCTTGTCAAAAATCGATTACACACATTTTTGTCTATTAAATCAATTTTCTTTAGAATTATGTTTTCTCCGTGGAGCGTTCGTATTTGAAACCGTTTTGAATTTAGTTCCTCAACTTCGTGAGTCTTTGTCAAAACCTCTGTCCTGTTTTTAAAGTTTATTGTTTCTTCCCATAATAGAAAGATTCAATGTCAAATGTTTCTAGTCTGCTCACTGAGGTTAAAAGATCTGGATTTCTGTGTTAAAGGTCAGTAAAAGTCGTTTGGAATTATGCTGTTGCCATTTTGTCACCAGCATATTAGGAAAATAAATGAATAACGAGAAACGTCCTTTGTATTTATTTCTATTATGCATGTCCTTTTGCTTTGTAAATGTATTTCAAATTTATCCTAAAAACTCTTTTCACTCAACATCTATTTTTTATGTATCGATTTATTTATTTGTGAACTTATTTATTTTTCCATTTATGTATTTGTTTTTTTTGTTTTATGCATATGTTTATTTATTCATTCATTCATTTCTTCATTTATTTTGTTGGCTCGATTTGTTTTTTTTTCCCCGCTCAATCATTTATTTTTTTCTTTTTTGTCTTTCATTCTTATTACTTATCTATTTATTGCATACTTTACTTTCAACTCCTAAATGAATTCGAATTCATCAATATTTTGAATTAGTTTTCGTAAGATGCTCGGCATCTTCTAAAATAAGTCAAGAATCATCCTTGTTCAGTCAGATCTTAAATATAGTATACATTATATTTATAACATTTCTTACTCTATTTTTACATAGTTGTAAATGCAGAAATTTCACACACAAAAAAATGCGGGTAATATTTGATCTCACTGGCAGCACATCTCTCATTGATAAGACAAATGGGCTTCATGTACACGTATAAATCAGAAATCCGTTTCTCTTCAATCCAAAAGCTCCGAGGACGTTGTTCATTCAGTACCCCAACCAAGTGAGTGAAAAACAAACCTTTTCATAGTCAACGTACACGAGCCAAACCTGAAACATTTTTCTCCTTTTATAGCCCAGCATTAATGCGTGTCATTAAGGCTTCTTAGGTTACCTTCCATGTTCCTCCCTGGAACAACAAGATTCCCGATTGTGATCCTAATTGATGGGAGCGCTGAGGCAGCACCACAGATTTTGAGTGAAGGCTGAAGTGCTATTCAGAAGCACTGGGAACGATTCCTTGCAAGACAAATGATCAGTCAGTCTTCCCACTCCCTCGGCTGCTTCAGGTTCTGCTACATGGCAAGGTGGGTCACCTGGGCTTAGCTTGTGGCGGCAGAGAGCGCAATGGCCAGGAATGCCAAAGGATGTGCAGCAGTGTATTGGTCGACGTCCGCGATGCATTTACGCAGAAGAACCACTCCATAGCCACTTTGGGACACATCCAGGTTCGCTGTCCTCTGAAGAATCTAGTTACTCATTTCACCACACTGAATATGACACGTAACGGTCGGGCAGACGTAATGGTGATGTCAGATGTCTTTGCAAAGTATACCATATGTACGCCTACGTGAAACTTGCAAGCCAACACTGTTGTTCAAGTGCTGGTGAAATAATCGTTTCGGGATACCCAAAGGATACGTTGTAGTTAGAGAAGGGATTTTGCGTTCGCCTCGGTGAATTCTCTCTATGATCGCTATGGAAAATGAGAAACAAGAACAATATCATATCATGCTAGTAGTCCCCTTGGGAGGGTCAGTGTTAATGCTTCAGTTGGAAACTTCATTACTTCATCCAGAATCCTTCCGCTGAACAGAGATGGGAAAGGTCCCTTCCCTGACTCCCCCCCCCATATCTTTTTTCTTTCCCCAAAGAGGCAGTGCAGGCGCACAGCAATCCCCACTCAACAACACATGTTCCTTCCTCACCACCTCCTCTTTACATAAGGCCTTCACTTTCCGGTGAACATTTCACTGGGCAAACACCACCCTCTGCTTCGAGTGCGACAGAACAGGTTCACCCCAACAGAGGATACAGAAACATTTGCTCATGGCAGCCAAAATCACACCGTAGAACTGCAGCACACAGACACAGTCCCTGACTGTCGTTGACTGGTAACATGAAGAATCAGGGAAGTGGGAGGATGAAGATCCAAAACCGGTGGTGTCCAGAACGGTAGGTAGTGTTGTCACAGATCTTTCCTAGTATCCCCGTCCATGTCGTACGTCCGCACCAAGGCAATGGACAGTCACACCCTGAACTAGGCACCCCTCCTCTTTGCAGCAGCCCCGTTTCAGTCCCCAGAGGTGGAAAGATCAGGAACACTGTAGTAAATATGATGGCGAGGCAACGAAAGTGATGGTGGGTGGATCGTGATTCCAATCCAACAATCCAGTCGACGATTTCAGAGCGCCAGCTCCTCTGGTTCCCGACCAAGATCTCTTTATCCCTCTCTCTCTCCTCCACCACCTGCTGTCAGACCTGAAATCCCACCCCATGATCCAGATCACAGAAGTGCAAGAAAAATGAGAGCTGTGTTCTCAAATCCCGCTATAGTGCAATGCATTAACGGTAGAACCCGTATCAATATATCGCGAAGTGTTTCAGTCACAGACTTGGCAAGGTCTTCGTCCCTCTGCTGTTATGGCCAAATATCTAACCCCCCCCCCCCCCCCCCCCCCCCCCCCAAAAAAAAAAAAAAAAAAAAAAAAAAAAAAAAAAAAAAAAAAAGCCAACAGCCAAACAACCAAAACAAAAAACTGTGTGGGGCGTGACTTCTTGTTGTTTTGTTGTTGTTCTTGTTGTTGTTGTTGATCTTGTTGTTGTTTTCTGCAAACACGTTTTCGAAACCCCACTTTTCTGGTCTGCAGACTACGTCGTAATTTCAGTGTCAACGGTACACGCTGTATTTGCTGGCTTTATTGCTTGATGATTGAAAGAGGGGTATGATTTTACTTTAAATCTGTTTATGTTTATGTGATTAAGGTTTGTGGTAATGTACATTGAGAACTAGTCTGACTATGAACAAAGTCGTCTAGATTGGACGATGGTCAGCAGCAACGGAGGACATCGATGCAGAAAGGGGGGGGGGGGGGTGCTACCAGTGGGCACCTACCAGTGGGCACCTCGCGTCTGTACGGCCCAAATGGTATTCCGGTGTCCAGAATCACCACCCCTTTCTTCTGAATGCAGTCAGCTGCTATGATATCCTCCTCCATTCTTTTGTGGCGTTAACGTTAATGTTAACGAGCACACACACACACACACACACACACACACACACACACACACACACACACACACACACACACACACGGACGCACGCACGCACGCACGCACACACAAAGTTCGTGTAGCGATCGCAAAAGGATCAGTCTAATTGAGACTTGGTCCATCTACGAAGCCCTCCTGATTCGTTTTAGGATAGATACGTAGGGGGGGGGGGGGGGGGGGAGGGGAGGGGGGGGGGGTATGAAGCCTTTCATGTGTGTTTTCCCCTTTGAGAACTTGGAAGCACTTGACGCCACGAAAACACAGATGAGCCTTGCCTTGCACAGGATTGCGTCTGGGGCAGGTCGCATTAAACTACAATAATTCCATGTAGGCCTACTACAGTGCGGTGAGAAAGGTCCAGAAAGAGACTGTTTCATTTTTGTTCAGAACCATTCAAGTCAATACACACACACACACACACGCACGCACGCACGCACGCACACACACACGCACGCACACACACACACACACACACACACACACACACATACACACACACGCACGCACGCACGCACGCACACACTTGCATGCACACACGTACATATGTATGTACGTATGCATGCACACACATCAGTCGTCTATAAAGGGCCAGACGCTGACGCGAAGAAAATTTTATTTCAATAATACAAGTACTTTTTTTTGTTTTTTTTTAATCGTGAACATATACCAAGGAAAAATCCAAAGCAAGTTAAACTTCTTTGCTGTAGGTTTCAAAGCGATGTGACTGCGGACAGAAATTGAAACAATAACCAAATCAGAATTACTTGGCCGCCTGACGAAGGAACAAACAAATTAAAAAAAAATATCACAAAAAAACACAATGCATTTCGACTCATTGGCTCTTCTTCGTGCCGGACAAACAACACTGAAAACAAGCAGAAAACGAAAGACGAAGAAACAGTGATATTTATATGTAATTTGCTTGTTCCTTCGCTTGGCAGTACAGTAATCCTTTTCTCTTTTTTTCTTCTTTTTTTTTTTCTCTCTCTTCTCTCTCTCTCTTTCTCTCTCTCTCTCTCTTCTTTCTTTGCCGTTTGTCCTTTGAATCAGTGTAGGGGAGAAAACCTAGCGACTTCATTGATAAAGGGAGTTATTTCTCTTGTTCCGGGGGAAGTAATTATTGAAGGCGTTATCTTCTTGTACTCTTTCTCTCTCTCTCTCTCTCTCTCTCTCTCTCTCTCTCTCTCTTCGACCCCACTAACCCCTATGTTTGCATGAGGCACGCACGCATGCATGCGTGTAAAAAAAAAAATAATTATAAAATAAAAAAAACTCCTGTCAGTGCTACACATTTTCAGCAGGTTGTTTTCAGTCACTGGAACAAGCACTGGGGAAAAAAAAAAAAAAAGGAGGGAATGAACATAGAAATGAACAAATAAACAACAACAACAATGATATCCATTATGACCTTTAGGTCTTGAAGAGAAAAAAATCCCTCTTTTTTTTTATAGTGATGAATTTGTTTTTAAACGAAAAGAAACATATTCAAAATAAAAACTAGATCGTTTGATCTTCGTCTATATAAGGCCGTCTTTTGTGATTCGTCGAAATCTGTCAACTTTCTTGCGATTGATACACTGAACATCAAAACACACACACACACACACACACACACACACACACACACACAGATCACACACACGCAAGATCACACACACACACACACACACACACACACACACACAGCGCTCGCACGTGCTCGCGATACTGCAATAACAGACTGACTTCTATTTCTGCCTGTGCTCTTCTGTTCTGCCCGTTAACACAGCCCTTCAAATACCTGTGCACTGCACCTCCACACTCTCACCTTGTAACCCGCACTTATCAGCGCTTCCAATCTCCGCTCTGTTCTTCTTCACATTTCATTGCTTGTTACCAACGGTTCAGTGTCTTAGTTAATCAGTGTCCAGACCTCTGTTTGCCAGCTCTGCTTTTTCTGCAGCTATTAAGCAACAGACACCTGCATTTATCCTGCTCTTTCCTTCTCCTCCTATGACTCCCCTCCCCCTCCACCCACCTATCCACCTATGACCTCATCTCTCTCCCTAGCCCTCACGTCCACAGCACATTCCACACTTACTTCTCTTGTTCTCTCCCTTTCCTTCACCATCTACACTAGTCCAAATGGCCATATCGAGCTATCGTTCAAGTTCGTCGGCTAGAAAACCGCATCGATTTTTTTTTTTTCGTTGTTGTTGTGATGCGAAAGGTACTTGGATAACATAAGATTAAAATTTTATAGTCTAGAACCACCGAGCCTATCTAAATTAATCAGTAGAACGCAAAAAATTGTTGAA
>JADBJO010003372.1:135143-140143 GCA_016801955.1 Conus betulinus
TAGGGGATTATCTAAACTGACAGTGCAAGATGGCCGATGCATCAGGTTTCCTGATCAAGTGGACTAAAACTGCGGATTAAATAATTCCCCAAACAATTCACTGAAGCTTAAATCATCACGCTCTCTCTCTCTCTCTCTCTCTCTCTCTCTCTCTCTCTCTCTCTTCCCCCCCCCTCTCTCTCCCAAAAAAAAAAAAAAAAAGTCCTTTGAAGAGGTATCTGATTTGGTGTTACTATGCCTTCTACTCGACGGCATACCACGAAGGTCAGCTCAAGAAGCAGTTAAGTCATCGCTTTTATGCAGTTTCCTTTGTGTTCGCCTGTTACTGTTTGCTTCCCCAGCCCGTAGAAGACCCCAGAGCCGAAACGCGTTGTCCGTCCCAATCACTTGCTCGTTTCCCCTTTTGCCTGAAGGGCTTTTCACCCCTCTCTTCTTCTCTCGCCTTCATATGCTGCTTGCAGTCACTCGATCTCCTTTATGACCCGCTGCTATCGTTGTCATTCAAAGACGGCGAAGACGACCAAGATGGCAAGGACAACAAAGAAGACAGGCAGATGGGGGACATGGATGAAGCGCCGACGGTCAGCCCGCACGCAGGTGGGGGGAGGGTGTTCAACGGGAATCCCGTCCTCGACACAGGCACGTATAGGCATTTCGATTCTCCTTGATTTTAGTGACTGCCCATGTTTTTAGATTTGTTGCGTTTTCCTTCCGTGGTATGTACGAAACAAACACTTTCACTGGTTTTGGCGCTACTGAGACATCAAACACGAGTCAAAATGTCAAAACCACCCTATGATTCTGACAAGCCATGTGCAGTGAAAATAGTAAAAAATGGCAGGTTACTTCCGGCTACCGGTATTCTGCGTTTTTTTGCACAGTTGCTTTCCTTCTTTTCAGCCTTCCCCTTTTTTTTCATCCATTCTTTTCTTTCTACCTCTCCTCTCTTCTTCTTTCCTTCTTCTTTCCATCTGTTTTTTTTTTTTTTTTTTTTTTTTTTTTTTTTTTTTTTTTTTAGTTTTTCCCCCTGTCTTTTCTTTCTCCTCTGTTTCTTTCGTTTACCTCTTTCTTTCTATTTTCCTTCTTTTTTTCCATCTGGTTTTCCTTCTCTTCTTTCTGCGCATTGCAGTATGCACACTAATACTAATAATACCGGTGTGCATACCCATGAATCATAATTTTTTATGAGACATAATTATCCGCTTCCACAAGGCTAAATTATCTGTCTTCAAGATCATTTAAGAGTCCTGATTATCTGTTTTCATGGGTAATAGCTTTATTGTTTTTTCATGAGTCATTATTAGGCCTACAAGTTTTTTTTCCAATCATAATTACTTGTTTCTTGAGTTACAACGAAGTATTTTCATATGCTAACGTTATTTTATTTTTTTTTTTTTTAACTCCCTATTGCCTGATTTCATGGAGCATAATTATCTACTTTCGTGAGTTATAATCATCCGGTTTGTATGAGTCATAATGACCTGTTTTCGTGGATCATAAAAATCTGTTTTCATTAGTCATAAACATGTTTTTATGTGTCATGATTATCTGTTTTCATAAGTCATAATTATCTGTTTTTTATGGTCATAATTATCTGATTTCATGAATCATTATTATCTTTTTTCAAGAATCATTATTACGTGTTTTCTTGAGTCATCATTATGTGTTTTCATGAGTCATAATTACCTCCTTCATGATTCGTAATCATGTTCTCAGAATGAGCATGTTTGATCGCCAATTTGGGCCAAAAAAGCAAGAAAACCAGATATTAAAGAACAACGACGGTGATACTTGTTTCAAGTGAAAATAAGAATTGCCATTATTTCCCGGAATGAAATTACTGTTTTCATGAAGAAAACTATGGGATTTTGAAAACTAGCAAAAGTCGACTGATAACAATTACAACAAGTCAAGCTATGAAAGCACACGCAGAATCAAAACCATCATTCAACATATCCACATCTAGTGACAAATCAAGAATAGTTATGTTACGGCGTCTGTGTGCGTGTCAAGCGATGAAGATGACGTATTTCAATGTTTGTGACGAAGGAGATGATGTGATAGTGGTGACGCAGAGGTCGAGGGCGACGAAGGTCATAGAGGTGAGGCGACGAAGACCCCCCAGTAGATGATGTTGAAGATGAAAAAGGCGATGGGGAAGATGACGCGAGAACACTTGTCCGCTCGGCGCGCCTTCTCCCTGGCCCCTCGGTCGCGTCTGAATAGGGGCTGGGTTCGAATCCCAGAACGGTGTCGGGTCACTGTGAGCTCTACCTGTAATGAATTCAGGAAAAAAAAGTTTCAAAAGTATGATGACTGCAGGAAAAAGTGAAAACATCAAAAGAAATGTTGGGATACGGGCCCACCAACAGAACACCACGGGGGAGAGAGCCAGGAAGGGGTGGGGGGGGGTGGTGGGGGGGGGGGGGGGGGGGGAGAGGAGAGATGCAGATGTGCTGTGCTGTGCTGTGATGTGGTGCGGTGTGGTGTGGTTTGGTGAGGTATGATGTGGAACGATGCAGCGCAACGTACACCCCATCACACCACATCAAATTACACCACATCACACATCACGACACTTCCCCCACATCACATCGCACCACCCACATCATATCATGCCATATATCGCATCATATCACATTACACACCACATCATATCACATTATTATACACACCATCTCATAACACATTATATCGCATTACACCCCACATCATATCACATCATCATACCCACATTTTATCACATTGTGTCACACCGCATCATATCGCATCTTATCACTTATATACAACATCATATCACATTAAGCACCACATACATATCGCATCATACACCACATTTAGCCAATTTCACATTGTACACCACACCGCATCGCCTTACCTCATAATTATCTCTCCACTCACACACCATACCACATCGCACTACATTACAACTCATCATATGCTACACACACTCTAGCCCATTTTACCACACAGAGCACCACACTACCACATGCATCACATCACTTCACACACCACACCACACCACCAATACCACACCACACCGCACCACACACACACACCAAACCACACCACACCACACCCACACCACACCACACAAACACTACACACACCACACATCAACACACACACCACATCACACTACACCACACCACACCAAACCACACACCACATCACACTACACACCACACCATACCACACTACGCCACATCACTACACCACACCACACCAAACCACGCTACACCAAACCACACATCACCACACTACGCCACATCACACCACACCACGCCCACACCACACTGCACCACCACACCACACCACACCACACACACTCACCACACCACAATCAAACATTGGCCCAATCGTGACGTGATATTTCAACAACCCCCCTACCTCTTTCTCTTCCACGGGTTTGAACTCAGTCTCGGGGGCGGGTGGTTGGTACCATTCTTGAACCTGCCACCGCCACCCGTATCGCTAGGCTTGAACCCCCCCTGTCCGCCCCCTCCCTGGGCTGGCTCTGATGGTAAGACTCGCGGCGCCGTTTCTCCACACGTGACTGAACGTTGGCATACGCGAACTCTAGCAGAGCGGCGAAGACGAAGACGAGGCACCCCTAGGGCAGACACCAAATTATAAGGCGTAAGAGGCATCCCTAGAACACCAAATTATAGGGCGTAAGAGGCATTCCTAGAACACCAAATTATAAGGCGTAAGAGGCATTCCTAGAACACCAAATTATAAGGCGTAAGAGGCACCCCTAGAACACCAAATTATAAGGCGTAAGAGGCACTCCTAGAACACCAAATTATAAGGCGTAAGAGGCACCCCTAGAACACCAAATCATACGGTGTAAGAGGCACCCCTAGAACACCAAATTATAATGCGTAAGAGGCACTCCTAGAACACCAAATTATAATGCGTAAGAGGCACCCCTAGAACACCAAATTATAATGAGTAAGAGGCACCCCTAGAATACAAATTATAATGAGTAAGAGGCACCCCTAGAACACCAAATTATAAAGGCGTGAGAGGCACTCCTAGAACACCAAATTATAAGGCGTGAGAGGCACCCCTAGGATACCAGATATGAAGCACAAATAATGGAAATAAAATTGGTAGAAGAAGAAGAAGAACACACACACACACACACACACACACACACACACACACACACACACACACACACACACACACACACAAGGATTTTTTTTTTTAAAAAAGCAGAAGTTAAACATATAATAAACCACACAAAAATTTGATAAAAGTAATAACAAAAATTAATGAATGAGAGGAAATAAAACTTGAGCGACCAAATTGAAACAACAATAAATACATGATATGAAAAATGACAAAACAGACTAAAACAAGTACGAAATGAAGTCAACGTTAGAGCATCGAACGTGGTCAGTGTGTTGGTTTTGATTGCCCCATGCAGGCTATAAATGAGGGTTGTAATGAATGCTAGCAACATGCACTTGCATGCTGTCTCATCTTTGGGTTGTTTTGATCTTCTCTCTTCTTGGGTTTTTTTTCTTCTTCTTCTTCTTTTTCTTCTTCTAATATTTTCAGTTTATCGTCAGTTTCGTCGACAACTTGTTGGTCTCTCTTTATGCCCTGTGTCTGTCTGTCTATCTGTTCTGTCTGTCTGTGTGTGACTGTCTCTATATATGTGTGTGCCGGTAACTGGTCTGATGTATTTCTTTTTTCAACCTTTTGTCTACTCTCTCTCTCTCTCTCTTGCATCTGCGCCCTGCGGTCTCTCTGTCTCTCTCTCTCATGTGCGCCTCTCTCTCTCTCTCTCTCTCTCTCTCTCTCTCTTCTTTTTCTCTATCTTTGCATGTGCGCCCATATAGTCTTCTGTTTTCCATTTTTTTAACCATCATCAGAGCAAAAAAAATATAGATTCCTCATAATTTTCATGTCACATAATTGTTGCACACACACACACACACACACACACACACACACACACACACACACACACACGCACGCACGCACAC
>JADBJO010003372.1:145143-150143 GCA_016801955.1 Conus betulinus
TAATAATGTAACCAAAGAGAATTATATGCGCAAAGATATCACCAATGGTTATGAACTTCAGAAGTGAAGAAATCATCTGATCATAGAGCCTACAACACCGTCAGTCACGCATGACACTCGGCAAATCGGTTTGACCGGCACCGAACATCACTGAAGACGCAACCATGTGTAACGTTCTGTTTACCATCTGTCTCACTGTACACACTATGATATCTTTATTCTGTTTCTGTTTAAAAAAAAAAAGGGGGGGGGGGGGGGGGGCAGCAGAGGGACATCCGGAGTCATGAACCGGGTGTGGCCCATCCCCCCTAGAGTGTCAGGAGACTAAGGGCCGAAAAACACTTGTTTGAAGGGGGCTTCTCTTCTGAAGACTCTCTGCTGCCACGCTCTCCACGAGTTTCTTTCTACTTCTGTTTCCTTTCAGGTTGAGACAACACAGCTCTGGTCTTTGTTTCAATTCTCTATCAAACAAGTTACCAAAAAAATTATCCCCCAAAATCTACATTTTCTTCTTCCTAAATCCCATAAGAATTCAGCTATAAGGGCAGCCCTGTGGCACCTTTCTTATAATTTCTGATAGTTTGACCCCCGATCGACATGAGAACTTCAGATTTTTTTTTTTTCCCTGAAAGAACACTTTTAAAGCTGTGAAAACCACACTGTATCTTTTATGAGAATGATGGTCGTAAATTTGACTGTCAGTCATCTGATTGCCTCGCTACGATGGAGTGGAATAGTCTTCAATGCTACCATCGTTATTCTAGTGGCGCCTTGACTGTCCAAGGCATTCAGGTTCAAAAGGGTGTAAAATGGAAAACGACCTCACTCGGATCATTGCAACACAAGGTGGAACATTCAAACAGCATGGAGGCTGGGTGAGAGTAGGTAGAATGGGGCTGGGAGTATGTAACAAGCAGCATGTAACAAGCAGCATGTAACAAACGGTATGTAGCAGCAGCATGTAACAAGCGGCATGTAACAAGCAGCATGTAACAAGCAGCATGTAACAAGCAGCATGTAACAAGCGGCATGTAACAAGCAGCATGTAACAAGCGGCATGTAACAAGCAGTATGTAACAAGCATACCTATCGAGGCCTGAAACCCAGTCCTCTTTCCCTCCCCCCTCCCCCCCTCCCAACCCCCGCTTCCCCTCCTCACTACACACTACCCCCCCCCCCACTCTATTCCCCCATTCTCCGCCCCTGTACGCCCCAGGTCCGCCGCGTTGAAGGGATCTTCGCTTGACGTGTACATCAATGAAAATGAGCCTTTAGGGAAGAGGAGTTAGTTCAGGAGGTGTGGATTGGTAAGCTTCACAGACAACCCATCTCGGAACAAACTCACAGCTTGCAAGAAGCATGGAGCAGTTCTGCTCATCGTGTGGGTACTTCTCCAGGTACATGTCACAACTCAGGGTCATGGAGATCTGAAAGACACGCACGCACACACACACACACACACACACACACACACACACACACACACACACACACACACACACGCGCGCGCGCGCACACGCACACACACACACACAAAAACATAACACATACACGCACGCACGCACGCACGCACGCACGCACGCACGCACGCACGCACACACACACACACACACACACACACACACACACACACACACACACACACACACACACACACTTGGTTGGATTGGTTGATAGATTGATTTGATTGATTGATTGTTGGTTTTTTTTCTGAAAAAAAAAAACCTTTAGTCGTTTTCTGTTTTGATAAAAAAAAAATAAACAAACACAATACAAACAAAAACGTCGAATACATTCGTACCCATGACGTACACACAAAAACAAATGCATGCATTCAAATTACACTGAGTACGTGCTCTTCCAGTAAAACACAGATATATACATTCAATCAAACATACATACACACCGAATCAAATCTATGCACATACAACTGTTCATATTTATCATGTTTGCCAATAAATCCACATCAAATATTTCTAAGAGATACCTCAACCAGTATCACTGCAACTATAAATATGTCATGTTTGCCAATAAATCCACATAAAATGTTTCAAAGAGATATCTCATCATTGTCACTGTACAATTTTATACCTTTGTAGGTAGCAGACAGAGGACCAAATTCATGCATTCATTATTTAACCTCTAATTTTCGATAGTTTATCTCTACACAGCTTAGGTGAACTTCTTTGAAATGTCCCTGATAAAGAAAATATCAACTATCGTTCTAAAGCTGTGCCAGTCCTGAATACACATTTTAGCTACATATAAAGTATGTAGGAAACACTATGCTTCTTGCCAGTCGGAATGCGTTTATCTTCACAAATGGTACGGCAAGCAGTTCAGAAGAGTTTAGCAGGGCATGTCTGTAGTGAAGCGTTCTGCATGTTTCAGCTAGTTTGACTCGTTTGAATCCTTGAAGTCTAATATCTATCTGCAATGGATAAAGCACTCTGGGTACAGCACACTCACAATCTAACTGTTGTTATTGTTTCATCAATCACAACAAACATTTTCCGCCTTAAGATTCTGCTGATTTCTAGACTTTTTTTCCCTCAAGATAGTTCGCTACGTTTTCATATCTAATGTGACATATTTCTAGGCATAATGTTAAATTCATGGTCATCATCAAACTGTCACAACCAAGTTCTGTTGAAAACACAACAGCACCAAAATGTCTGCAATGGAAACAGTGACATTTATGCTTACAAATTCTTGAAGCGAAGTCTGTGTTATCTTTATGAAACTTGAGCACCAAATAAAGTCACTAAATGAAATGTGCTTCAATTTGTGTGTTGATCGTTCAACTTCCTGAAGCCCAAGTTTATTTCACTTTTTTCCCCTAGCTCAGGAATTCCAGTATCAACGTTGTCCACCCTTTTTTGTGTGCCATTTTATCAGCTAATTTTGTCTGTGCTGTCTTTCACGTCCCAGCGGCTATCACAGAGGGACAGTTTGGGGGAAAGGGAGGAGGACACACTGAAAGACTTCTGAACCGTCCCATTCTGAAAGAAACCACTGTTCATGTCTAGCCTGGGCGCATGTTTCGGAGCTTTTGCTTCTCATCAGCAGGTCTGGAAAACGTCACAAGAACGTTGGGAGCCACAGAGACCCACCAAAAGCTACAACCATCACACTTAACACACACAGAAACACGGGAGTCCTAGTCGCCCGGGACTAATTGAAACAAATGACGCCGCTGAGTCGGGTGTGGCAGCACAAAGAGCAACGTGTCCACACACCAAAACATTCTACACCCAGTCCCTCCCCCTTTCGTATTCCTCCTCCAACCCCTCTCCTTCTCACACATAATCTCTCTCTCTCTCTCTCTCTCTCTCTCTCTCTCTCCTCTCTCTCTCTCTCTCTCTCTCTCTCTCTCTCTCTCTCTCTCTCTGTGATAAAGCATCAATTACAACACCATTCCATCCACACACCACTCCTCTCAAACCACCCTACCCCTTTCCCCTTCGCTCCCTAACCACGGTTCTCTCCCTACGCCCTTCTCTCCCCCCACATTAGCTTCTCCCTCCCCTCTAACCCCCTCTACCCTCTCATCCAGAACTAGGGCGGATGGGCCCCGTTGCGGTAAACGTGCAGAATTAAGTGAGCGAAGAAGAAGAAGAACACATCCACGCCCAAATGTTCCATATTTCCATCCCTCCCCTGCCGTCCCCCCCTCCTCCTCTTTCTCGTTTACTCTGTCCACCCATCCCCGCCTTCCCCTCCCTCTCACCTTAACAAACACACGTCCAGCTCACCTTGAACCGGTATCGGCGATAGCTGCCAGATATGTAGCAAAGAAAAGAAAAAACGGCAACATATCCACATGGCATATATTTTCCACCACCATTCCTCCCCCCCCCCCCCCCTCCCAATACCCCTCATCCAGTTTCTCCCCCTCTCTCCCCTCCTCCCCATTCGCAACACATTTCACTGACCTAGAACTGGTACGGATGGTACCGTTGCGGTAGATGTGCAGCATCCGGTTGGCCGTGGTGACGTCATGAATGTGGGCCTCCTTGTCGTTGAGGAAGTAGAGGTCCGGCATCCAGACCATGTCCAGCAGCTTGCTGTCCAGCTCCAGTCTCTCCAGGATCTCCTCCACTTCTGCCAGACAGGGCAAAGGGCAGGTCCCCGCTCAGTTCACGTCCAGGAACATAACATTGCCAAACGTGATGTGGCCGTCATCAACGTCATTATAGTCAACAATTTGTGAGGAGAAACATTATTTTTTTTTCTGTCCCATCTTCTGTGTCACCTCGGTGGCACTGCATCCAGTTTGTTCATTCTGACCCCCCCGTCCACAGCCACAGCCCGGCCCGACCCACCACAGTTCCGGCACCGGCAATCCACAGGGAGCAGTTCACTAAGCAACCCACTGGAGGAGACTCTGCAATGGTGCCGGGTCATTTCGGTGGTGTTCTGTGGTGCCTGTTCTGATCCAACACACACTGGACACCACCTTCTAAACCTCGTACTGACGACAATAATTGCTTAGTCGCGGTGCCGGTGTGAGTGAGCTCTCCTTACGGACGACGTCACCACGTCCGTCTAACGACACTTTCCATGAATCTGCCGATGCCGGCGACCCCGACAGACAATCAAACCAAGGCCGTAGATGTGGAGAGGACATCGAAAGTAAGTTCACCATAAGAGCAGGACATGAAGGGCCATAGAATCTGGTGGAGAAAGAAAAAGAAAATAAAATAATAAACGAATAAATACATAACCGTTTAAAGGGGGGAGTTGATCCGAGGGTGGAATAGCAACATGTGCGAACTTATGGCATGTAAAATAATGTGCGGCAAAGCATCCACGCTGACCCTCTTCATCCTTCGTACGCTCGGTGTACGATGTTTCAATATTTCCCAGCATCAACTCTTTAAAGTCACTCTCTGTATGATTAAATGCTTTCTAACGTCGTCACTTCTGAAGCCATTGTTTCGCTATTTTTGAGTAAAATCAAGAAAAATCACTGTACTTAAATCTACTGCGAGCTTTTC
>JADBJO010003372.1:155143-167643 GCA_016801955.1 Conus betulinus
TATATGAATAGACCTATAGACTGAGATAAATAGACAGATAGATAGATATATAGATAGATAGATAGACAGACAGACAGACAGATAGATAGCTAGCTAGCTAGCTAGCTAGCTAACTAGCTAGCTAGCTAGCTAGACAGACAGACAGATAGATAGACAGACAGATAGATAGATAGATAGACAGATAGTGGAATTTCGCTATAGAACCTGGGAAGGGAAAGGTTAGTCTTTGTGGCGATGAATCTTTGCGAGGGGAGATACAAAGAAATGTGAGGAAAGATAGGTCTTTGCTGGGCGGAGTACTTACAATCTAATGCTCAGAAAGGCGAGTCTTTGGGGAAAGGAACATTTAGAGGGAAGTACAATGGAACCTCCAGAGTGACAAGTGGTTGTGGAGAGGGGTTTCTACATGGAGAAGGACAGCAATGTTTGGCAACAAAAAAACAATATGATATGCTTCCATGTAGAGTTCGTTGTTGGTGAAGGCACAACCCATCGATCGAAGCTATATCAAAACTGAGAAACAAACATACACTTATACACAAAATACGGAATCCATTTTGTCAATTAGAAAAAAAAACTGTGGAAATGTGAACGGAGAGAGAGAGAGAGAGAGAGGGAGATAGATAGATAGATAGAGAGAGAGAGAGAGAGAGAGAGAGAGAGAGAGAGAGAGAGAGAGAGAAGACTGATGACTGGGGGGGGGGGGAGGGGGGAGGGAAACCAGATTATTCATTGAAGGACTGGAATTTATGGCGTAACGTATTCTTCCAATCCAGCATTACTGAACTACGTCATACAAATGAATACACACACAAATAAACGCGCACTCACACACATACTCACATACACGTGCGTGCTCGCACACGCACACACACACACGCATACATACGAGCGAGCATGTGCATCCACGCATGCACGTATAGACGTTTAAAATAACTTGAAGCGAAATACAATTTCTTCCCTTTAAAAACTCCTTCATCTTCGGTAGAAAGGGGATAAATCTTGTCTTGTAAGAGCAGAGGGCAACTAGTAATCTTCTCTACAGATGCAATGCCATCATGCGTTTTTTTTTTCCCTTTAAACCATGAATCATTATAATTTTCGACTGATCCTTCGATTAGCTCGCTGCTGTACATTCTCTCGATGTGTCACAAGCAGTCGAATTTTCTTGTGTGAAAAAATAAAACACTGATAGAGCGTGGGGAAAGAGAGGGGAGAGGGAAAGAAGGCAGTGTCAGGGAGAGTAGAGGGGCAAGGGGCAGACAAACTGAGGGCAGGCGTGGGCGGGGCATGGGGTGGGTGGGGGGGTGGGGAGAGAGCAGGGGGCGTGGGTGGGAGAGACATGACCAGAGGTAGAGGTAGACACTCAGCTTTCCGGCTCTTGTCTACAGCCTCGGCATGTCCTCGGCTCTTCTCCTGTCTCTTGACAACTCGTGATGGGTAATTTCCTTCAGAACACCACGCACGTGTCTTTTTGACTTGGAACATCAGGCCTCAGGGAGATGGTGGGCTGTCGTCGGCCAAAGCACGACTTTAATTTGATGAATTCTCAAACTTCTGTTCTTTGACAACTCTTCAGTGAACGCAGAGCGCCGACTGACTAGAACTAGTGCTGACAGACGAAGTTGGGAAATTTTGAAGGGAGGGTAATCTGTGTTAGAACTCGGGTTCAGCGAGAGTGACCCCGCCCTTTTCATGGGACAGATGGCGCTGGTTGGCACGCTCGAAGCAACTTTGCCACATCAGCCAGCTCAACAGCTTAGAGAGAGAGAGAGAGAGAGAGAGAGAGAGAGAGAGAGAGAGAGAGAGAGAGAGAGAGAGAAAACCAAAAACATGGAAGTAATACAGTGCGCCTGTAATGCAGTTTCTTGATATCCTGATCGTTAACCTGATATGGGCTTCAGATAAGATTTTTGACTCCCTGGATCTATTGCTTGACCAGAAGGCAACTCTATTTGCAATGGAAAGACAGGCGTTATTTTCACCCGAGTTTCTGGCTGAATTGCATCCAGTGAGAAGACAAACACTCTGCTAACAAAGCTGAACTTTTTTTTTTTTAACACTTTTCCAACAGAAGGTCCATGCATTAAATCTGCATTGGACTATTACAACAGCTACAAAGCAGAGATGTGTCGTCAGTAAAGCTTTAACAAAATTCATGGATCTCTTTTCTTTCACACATTCCAAACGCCGATGATTCATGGTTTGTGAAATCGAAAGCTGAGGAAAGAGCGTAGCACAGCCAATCAAAATGCATAGAACACGCTAGAAAGTTGGAGAAACATTCCGCACGGTAACTCATCAAATGCATGAACATTACAAATAAACCAAGAAACAAACGAACAAAACCCATACAACTTTTGGAGTCTTCTTGAAACTTTTTTTTTTTCTTTCATTTTGCAGAAAGTCCTGCAACTCTCAAGAATGTATAAGAATAGTGCGCACGCGCGCGCGCGTGTGTGTGTGTGTGTGTGTGTGTGTCTGTCTGTGTGTGTTGTAATGAATGTGTGTGTGTGTGTGTGTGTGTGTGTGTGTGTGTGTGTGTGTGTGTGTGTGTGTGTGTGTGTGTGTGTGTGCGTCTGTGTGTGTGTGTGTGTGTGTGTGTGTGTGTGTGTGTGTGTGTGTGTGTGTGTGTGTGTGTGTGTGTGTAAGAGTGAGTGTGTGTGCATATGTATGTTTCTGTTGTAATAAATGCATCGACGTCTTGAAACCGTTTCTGTACTTCTGCCCGAAAACAAAAACATAAAAACTAGCGAACTCCGGTGTCAGATGTTACAGAACATTGCGACCAAGAGAGCACAAGGGAAGTTTGTTGCAGCAGCAGCAACAGCAGAACAAACAATAACAATAAAAACAACTGCAACAAAACACACCAGACATATCATAAACAGCGTCTCTCTCTCTCTCTCTCTCTCTCTCTCTCTCTCTCTCTCTCGCTCTCTCTCTTAAGATTTGTTTACCTTGCTGCATTACTCCTGTGCGTGAGGACATAAGGAAATGTTACGAATTTATTTGTTTTTGTTGAGCTTTGATTTGATACACACTAAGAATGAATGTGTACTATTTCTTTGCAGGAAAGGAAGAGGGAAATGTTACTGTTCTGTTACCCTCTCTCCCCCTTGTCGAAAGACCTCTTTGGTAATGACAATAACATATCAAAGTGTCAAAGTGTGTCAACTCTCTCTCTCTCTCTCTCTCTCTCTCTCTCTCTCTCTCCATGCGTACGTTCGCGTACGCGCACGCGCGCGCGCTCGTGTGAGTGAGTGCGTTTGTATATGTGTGTGTGTGCACGTGAGTGCGTGCGCACGCGCGCGCACGAGCGCGTGAGTGTGTGTGTATGAATATATAATTTTGTTCCAAATTGTTTTTCGTACAAAAAAAAAAAAAGAAAAAAAAAAAAAAGAAAAAAGTAAAGGCAGATTTTGGGCTTCTCATCTGTTCAATTCCCAGACAATCCAGATCTGAGTATGGCTGGCTGTGTTCTGTGTCTCCCCCTCCCATCCACCCCCCACCCCCTTCTCCAACCCTTTTACCCCCCCCCCCCTTCCCCCCCATCCCTTCCATGACCTTCATCCCCTATGTCCCACCGCCGTATGCTTCCCCCCGCGTCCACAACACCACTGAACGTCTCTTGACTCATGAATAATGAACCAGACAGCAGTGTCTTTCAATGCAGTGTCATGTCCGAAAGAGCCGGAGTGGGAATATCCGTAACTTGGCTGGATTCCTCTTCACAGCTGGGTCATCTTACGTTTTGGAAGAAAGTTTACCAGTGGGATTAAATGATAGATGAGAGAGAGAGAGAGAGAGAGAGAGAGAGAGAGAGAGAGATGGGCTGAGGCGGGTTGAAAATTGCTCGCAAGTCTCATCCAGAGGACTGGCGATTATTATTTCAAACAGTCGATTTATACTATTTTTTTTCCATTTGATTGAATTACGTAAAGTGTTCTTCACTGTACGATTCTTTGTTAAAGTGTACCTTGGGGCATTATCATTTTCACACAGAGACAGAGAGAGAGAGAGAGAGAGAGAGAGAGAGAGAGAGAGAGAGAGAGAGAGAGAGATGTGTTAATATGTAAATTAAAAGGAAAAACAAAAGAAAGAAAGAAAGAGAGAAAGAAAGAAAAGAAGAAAAAAATCTATTCGTTGCGAACAAGACTTTGAAAGAGGAAGAGGTGTGAACTAGCGGTATCACATGAACACAATTGTCGTGCTGAACTGAAATGGAAAGCCGGACACTGATGCACTAACAAAGTGCTGAACTGAAACTGAAACGGAAAACCTGACACTAATGAAAAGACAAAGTGCTGAACTGAAATGGAAAACCTTACACTAATGCACAGACAAAGTGCTGAACTGAAATGGAAAACCTGATACTAATGCACAGACAAAGTGCTGAACTGAAATGGAAATCCTGACACTAATGCACAGACAAAGTACTGAACTGAAATGGAAATCCTGACACTAATGCACAAAGTGCTGAACTGAAATGGAAAGCCTGACACTAATGCACAGACAAGGTGCTGAACTGAAATAAAAAGCCTGACACTAATGCACAGACAAAGTGCTGAATTAAAATGGAAAGCCTGACAGTAATGTACAGACAAAGTGCTGAACTGAAATGGAAAACCTGACACTAATGCACAAAGTGCTGAACTGAAATGGAAAGCCTGACACTAATGAACAGACAAAGTGCTGAACTGAAATGGAAAACCTGACACTAATGTACAGACAAAGTGCTGAATTAACATGGAAAGCCTGACACTAATGCACAGACAAAGTGCTAAACTGAAATGGAAAACTGACACTAATGCACAGACAAAGTGCTAAACTGAAATGGAAAGCCTGCCACTAATGCACAGACAAAGTGCTGAACTGAAATGGAAATCCTGACACTAATGCACTGACAAAGTGCTGAACTGAAATGGAAATCCTGACACTAATGCACAGACAAAGTACTAAACTGAAATGGAAAGCCTGACACTAATACACAGACAGTGCTGCATTAAAATGGATAGCCTGACACTAATGCACAGACAAAGTGCTGAACTGAAATGGAAAGCCTGACACTAACGCACAAAGTGCTGAACTGAAATGGAAAGCCTGACACTAAATGCACTGACAAAGTGCTGAACTGAAATGGAAAGCCTGGCACTAATGCTCAGACAAAGTGCTGAACTGTAATGGAAATCCTGACACTGATGCACTGACAAAGTGCTGAACTGAAATGGAAAGCCTGACAGTAATGCTCAGACAAAGTGCTGAACTGAAAATGGAAAACCTGATACTAAAGTGCTAGACAAAAGCCTGACACTAATGCACAGACAAAGTGCTAAACTGAAATGGAAAGCCTGACAGTAATGCACAAACTGCTGAACTGAAATGAAAAGAAGACTGACGCTAATGCACAAAGTGCTGAACTGAAATGGAAAACCTGACACTAATGCACAGACAAAGTACTGGACTGAAATGGAAATCTTGACACTGATGCACTGACAAAGTGCTGAACTGAAATGGAAAGCCTGACACTAATGCTCAGACAAAGTGCTGAACTGAAATGGAAAGACTGACACTAATGCACAGACAAAGTGCTGAACTGAAAGGAAGCCTGACACTAATGCACTGACAAAGTGCTGAACTGAAATGGAAAGCCTGACACTAATGCACAAAGTGCTGAACTGAAATGGAAAGGCTGATACTAATGCACAAAGTGCTGAACTGAAATGGAAAGCCTGGCACTAATGCACAAAGTACTGGACTGAAATGGAAAGCCTGACACTAATGCACAGACAAAGAGCTGAACTAAATGGAAATCCTGACACTAACGCACAGACAAAGTGCTAAACTGAAATGGAAATCCTGACACTAACGCACAGACAAAGAGCTGTACTGAAATGGAAACCTGACACTAACGCACAAAGTGCTGAACTGAAATGGAAAGCCTGACACTAATGCACAGACAAAGTGCTGAACTGAATTGGAAAGCCTGACACTAATGCATAGACAAAAGCCTGACACTAATGCACAGACAAAGTGCTAAACTGAAATGGAAAGCCTGACAGTAATGCACAAACTGCTGAACTGAAATGAAAAGACTGACGCTAATGCACAAAGTGCTGAACTGAAATGGGAAAACCTGACACTAATGCATAGACGAAGTTCTGAATTAAAATGGAAAGCCTGACACTAATGCACAGACAAAGTTCTGAACTGAAACGGAAAGCCTGACACTAATGCACAGACAAAGTGCTGAACTGAAAAGGAAAGCCTGACACTAACGCACAGACAAAGTGCTGAACTGAAATGGAAAACCTGACACTAATGCACAGACAAAGTGCTGAACCGAAATAAAAGACCTGACACTAATGCACAGACAGAGTGCTGAACTGAAATGGAAAGCCTGACACTAATGGACAGACAAAGTGTTGAACTGAAATGGAAAGCCTGACACTAACGCACAGACAAAGTGCTGAACTGAAATGGAAAGCCTGACACTAATGCACAGACAGTGTTGAATTAAAATGGAAAGCTTGACACTAATGCACAGACAAAGTGCTAAAACTGAAATGGAAAGTGCGCAGACAAAGTGCTAAACTGAAATGGAAAGCCTAACACTAACGCACAGACAAAGAAAGTCTGGTTGGAGGAGGCTGACTTCCGCCCCACCCAGCAACAAACAGGAGATGGCCACAGTTGATAAAACACCTTCACTCCCAGCTGATCAATGTCAAAGTCAGGGGAGCTCTGCGATACAACGAAAACTTTAACAATATAACAAGCTGCACGAATACTGAACAACGGAGCGGTCCGGACAAGAAAAATGTAACGGCGCAAAATGTAACAATGCAACAATCTGCACGAAACATCGAACACATCGGCAGTCTGCACAGAAAATGTAACGATAATCACATTCTGTTTTGTACAGGCTGCTTACAACTGTTACATTTCTTGTGGAGCTTACCGTATTGTTACGTTTCACGTTGTGTGTACAATGTCATAAATGTTGCTTCACCAAGACGGCTGCTTCAGTTCCTATCGAGTTGTGACTACTAAACTCGGTGAAATGTGGTCTCAAATCACACGAACATAGTCACCCAGCGGGTCCAGAAACACTGTGCTTCCATTGTTTTCACAGACCTGAACAGCAACAAGGAGGCGGGGAGTAGATGTGGCTAATTAGTTAGTTTTATTTAAAAGTCTTTTCATCGTGTCGATGATTTTACACTCTAGCACCAATAACAGCAAAACTTTGGTAATTTTTTTAACATTATTGACAAATCAAAATTTTTAACAGGGGGAAAAAAGAAAGAAGAAGAAGAGAGACAGAGACACAGAGAGAGAGAGAGAGAGAGAGAGAGAGAGAGAGAGAGAGAGAGAGAGAGAGAGAGAGACAGAGAGAGACTTACAAGAAACGAGCAATAGGACTACATAACAAATAACTAGTTAATCTAAATATTGAAAGGTTGAAAAGATAACCTTAGAAGAAGAAGAAGAAGAAGAAGAAGAAGAAGAGAAGAAGAATGAGGGAGAGAGACAGACAGACAGAGACAGAGAATTACAAGAAACGATCAATAGGACTACATAACAAATAACTAGCTAATCTAAATATTCAAAGGCTAAAAAGATTAAACTGATCCCAAAATAACTTAACAAAGGGGGTGTGGAAGTTACTTAGGGAGGACATCCGTCTAACCAAAAATGAAGATAAAATGGATAGATTTTTAGACAAACAAAAAAATCAGTCAGAGACGATTCTTCCAAAGGGTTTATATACTTAACTTCTAGTGACAGGGTTTCCGTTGTCCAGGAGGACAGCCAACTGTGAAAGCTGTCACAGAGAGCTGTCACCTTTACACTGAAGTGCTGCCCAATACTTCACAAAGATGGAAATAGTATAATTCAATACCCACCACACGGCCAAAGATTTCAGTTTCAATCTTCCATTGTTTTCACAAATTGTCTATCGACACAGCCTGAAGAAAGCAGAAGTTTCCGAAAAAAAAATTGCATTCTTCGTACATACCGCATAAAATTCAATATACAGCAAGGTCCATGAGAAAAATGTAACAATGCAACGGTCTTGTCAAAAAATAAACAATTTCAAAGGCGAAAAATGTCATAATTATTTTTGGCAACACTACTGCAGCGTTACAATTTTTGAAGACTTCGCCTCATTGCTAAATTGCTACATTTCGCGTTGTATCAGCACAGGACTGACAACAGTTCTCAGTCACAACACAACACAGCCCCAGGACACAGAGGGCGGTGACCATCGGTCACTCCAGTACCTGGAAAGGCAAAACGTCCAGTCAACGATGCATTGTTCAAAGGATCAGTATCTCTGTCTGTCACCAACTGGAGTTCCATGGCGCATGTTCAAGGCATTCACCACTTTCCTGTCGGTGTGACTGGCTCTGTGTCTGCTTCCTGTTCACGGATTGGTTGTGTGATCAACATGCCTCGCCGCTGTTAGTGTCAAATAGCTTGAAACACACACACTGGTGGTATAGCCGCGGACTAAAAAAGTACGTGCAGGCTACAAGCCTACCTCGCTGAACAGCGAACTGTACGAAACTAGCCAACGTGGTTACCTCAGAGGGCGGGCCAGCCTACTGAAAGTTCCCCCGCACAGAAGTGGTGACCTGAGTCATCCAACGGAACTCCCAGGCAAAGGAAGAGGAGGAGCCGGAGCAGGAGAAGCAGGAGCAAGGAGGAACAGGAGCGGAAGAAGAGCAAGAAAGAAGAAGAAGAGGAAAGGGGAGCAGGAGGAGGAGGAGGAGGAGAAAGCCACGAGGATCGAGGGTCTCACTGATTTATACAGCAGACGAAATACGATAATTCCATGAAAAGGCCGACGTCTATAGTTTCTTGCATGCTGTCTCTCATGTGTGTGTGTGTGTGTGTGTGTGCGCGCGTGCGTGCGTGCGTGCGTGCGCGCGTGCGTGCGCGCGCGCGCGTGCATGCGCGCGCGCGCGCGTGCGTGTGTGTGTGTGTGTGTGTGTGTGTGTGTGTGTGTGTGTGTGTGTGTGTGTGTGTGTGTGTCTCCGCGCGCGTGTGCGCGTGTATTTACATGTATATGTGTGTATGCGTGGTGTAGTCTTGATCATGGGCGCGAGTATGCCTGGGTTGGACTAAAGGAGAGAGAGCATGATGCATATATCAGCGCCTCTTGTTATGAAAAGCGCTTTGAGGCTTTGGAAAGCGCTATAAATATGTTGTCGTCACTGCTATTATAATAACGTATTCATGAGAGAGAGAGAGAGAGAGAGAGAGAAACAGAAACAGAAACAGAGAGAAACAGAAAAGAGACAGAGACAGAGAAGAGAGAGAGAGAGTAGGAGGAGGGAAGTGGGAGAGGGGAGGAAAGAGAGACTGGTGTAGGATGATATGTGGACATGTTGTTGTTCGTGCTGCACATCCAACTCAACGGCATCCTCTCTGATTCATGCCGCTTCTGTCTGTTTATAACAACCCTAATCTTCGCCGTGCAGCCAAGAAGGTAGATTCCTCAAAGGGCAGGGGTCAGAAAGGATTTTTTTTCCCCAATAGATACGGTCTTTTGTTTGGTTTTGGTTTGTGTTTGTTCAGTGGTCTTTTGTTTGGTTTTGGTTTGTGTTTGTTCAGTGGTCTTTTGTTTGGTTTTGGTTTGTGTTTGTTCAGAGCGCCATAACACCTGACATGGGAAACAAAGGAATGGTACATCAGCAGCAGGCAGCCCGTTGTGGAAACGATAGCGTTGATTATAAAGCGCTTAGAGCTCTGTCTCTGGCCTAGGTTAGGCGCCAGATGATAATAACAATAATGATAATGATGATAATAGTAAAAGTAATAATAATAATGATGATGATGATGATGATGATGATGATGATAGTAATAATGATGATGATACTACTGTTGCTGCTGCTGCTGCTGCTGCTGCTGCTACTACTAAACTATACTACACTAGAAGAAGAAGAAGAAGAAGAAGAAGAAGAAGAAGACATGGATGGTAAAGCAACTGAAATTGTTTTTTGATTGATATCCAGGGCATTTTAACACTCCTCCCTAGCGATAAATTTGATGGAGTAGACAGAGACAAACAAAACAACAACAACCGAGATTGATATTCGCGGCTACCAAGGGAATCCGTCAGATAATGAAAGAACATTAACTAGTTTTCCACACACATTTTTTTTTCGATCCAGTGACTTGTTTATCGGAACTGTATTCCTCCTGAAGCTGTGGAAATTCATCACCTCACATTGCGATGGATAACAAAAATATGCTCTCAAGAGAGAGAGAGAGAGAGAGAGAGAGAGAGAGAGAGAGAGAGAGAGAGAGAGAGAGAGAGAGAGAGAGAGAGAGAGAGAGTGTTAATCAACTCACACTAAACGTTTTGGTTGTCTTCTTTTTTAGATACCGCCAACTTTTTCTTGTCTTTTCAACATGCTTTTATCGTTCAAACGCTTTTAATTTCATTCTTCGCAGTACACAAAGTGGCCAAGGTTTTGTGTAAAACTAGCCATAACTCGTGATTAGATTGACCTGAGGGCAAAAGTAGAATAACTGGGCCCCCAAATGAAATGGAACAGACAAATAATAACTTGTTGGTTTCATTCGTTCGGCGGCCAGTGATTCTGCTGTTGCTCTTCTGTTTCAGTTTCCAGCCTGCAGTCTGTCACCTCCACAGTGAAACCATCGTGATGACCTGTTTTCCACTTGCAGGTTTTCGACCCCCCCCCCCCCCTCCCCTTCCATCCCCCGGCTCCCCCTCCCCCTCCCAAATCAACATGGCATGTCTACACAATATATCCGCCTTGTACCCTCTGCCATCTAGCTCTGTTCACTTCCGGTTTCATCTCTAGCTACACCATCTTCGCCAGATCTTTGAAAAGAACCTCGAATGACGTAAAAGGTCACAGAACTAAATCGCAGCTGTTGCCGAGATGGTTTGACTACACGAGCAGCTTCACCGACCAGCTCCTACCCAGAGTTGAGTTTGCTGCGGACTCAGTTGGGAAGACTGGGACCACACAGTCGAGTTTCATCCACTTAATGGATGCGTTTCTGAGAGTGTTGCTCAAATTTCTTGACCAGCACTGCAGGTGCCTGTATCTCTCGGGCCTGGTTGACGCGGGATATATTATGAAAGGAAGCGTAGAATACAACCCTGTCATGTAGTCTCAGACCAGAATGGAAATCCGTGGCATCATCTTAATCATCCTCATTCTCATTGATCAGCATAAAAAAAAAAAAGTCTCAAATTCTGTGGCCCTTCGATGTCCTCTCCACATCTGTGGCCTTGGTTTGGTTCCGTCGGGTCACCGGTATCAGCGGCCCATGGGGGCTGTCGTTGGACGGACGTGGTGGCGCCCTCCAGAGGGAGAGCTCATTCGCGCCGGCTCCGCGACTAAGCAATTACTGTCGTCAGTAGCGGGCTTAGCAGGTGGTGTCCTGCGTATGTTAGATCAGAACAGACGCCACTGAAAACCACTGAAGCGACTCGGCAGCAGTGCAGTGTCTCCTCCGGTGTGTGTGCCTCTTGACGACTTGACATTGACTGCTCCGTGTGGATTGCTGGTGCCTGGGCTGCGGCAGGGCCGACCGGGCTGTGGCTGTGGACGGGGTGTTGGAATGAGCGGCGTGGGTGCACTGCCTCTGAGGTGGCGCAAAGGTTGGGACAGCAGCAGAAAAAAAAAATCTGAAAAAGAAAATCACTGACTAAATTGGTCTTCGGTGATTGACTGTGGATGTTTTCGTTTCTTGTGATAAGTAATCAGATATCCAAACTCAAGGAAGGGAAGAGGACGCGGGACATGGAATGTGATAGACCAGCAGATACACACAGGATGGTCTGTGTCTAATTTGCAAGAAAACTGGAGAAAATTGGATGAATTACATCCCATCACACACACACACACACACACACACACACACACACACACACACACACGCATGCACGCACGCACGCACGCGCGCGCACACACACACACACACACACACACACACACACACACACACACATGAATTAAAAGAAAAAAATACGATCTGGAAAAAGAAGGGAAAAGACAAAAAGAAAAGCAAAACAACCTGAGGCAAGGGTGTCCCTTGCAGTGTGGTTGTGTATGGAGACAGAAGGTGAAGTACCTTACCCTGTCGCCACATGAAAGGGGGCTACCAGACCAGCTGCCATCGTACCTTACCATGGATACCTCCCCCCCCCCCCCCTAACGGACTAAAACTACCCCTTCCGTAGCATGCCCAAATCCTTTCCCCTGAATTTGTCTCCTTGTTCGACACATGTAATCAGAATTGGTCAATGTACGCCAAGAATCCCTGATGCCTCCCTGATCCTAACTGTCGAAATTAGAACTTTGAAAGATTTTCTTAAAGGAGCCATGACACACACGGGAGAAAGAAGGGTGGAAGGGGGAGGGGCAAGGGAGTGAGCAAAGGCCGGGTGTGAAGTATGAAAGGAGATGGATTAACATATATGCAAAGAGACAGAGGCAGAGAGAGAG